>JACEFZ010022092.1:527500-747500 GCA_014155875.1 Cepaea nemoralis | reverse complement strand
TGATCTGTAGAAGACTCTGTAGTACAATAAACATACTGTTTCATCTTGTTGGTACATCTTGCTGCAGCTTACACAGTGGTGACTCAGTACAATTTTGCAACTCGGTTGTGTTTGCAACACTATGTTTAAAATGTCCGACAATTTTTCGACATCCGGTTCATTTGTATAAGTGATGGGAGAAAAGTTTTCGATTAATCGTATAAAAAAAAATTAATCGTCAAATAAATTAACGATTAATCGATTAATTAATCGTTAACTTCTGCAGAACAATTTAACGGACGCTTATTTCAAATTAAAACTAACGGTGATTGCTGGGCGTTACTTTGAAACACTGCAGAAACTGAGATCCCGTCACTAAGCCATTCAGAACAAATAGCGCGTAATACTTAGTGCCGGCCCAGTATAACCAGTGGTTCAACTCTAACGTCTAACAATGAAATCACGGCTACTAACAGAAGTTACTTATTCTAGACGTTTACCCAGCTCGAGTAGCGACTGAGAGTCACCATACGGTTAACTTAAACTTTGGACGTGTCCATTTTCGAATTGCCCCCCCCCCCCACGTTGGGAAACACTGGTCTAAGGGGTGGCGGGGGGGTTAGGGGTGAGGTCTCTGCACCTCCTTGTCGTACCTTTACCATGTTAAGGTCGACGTTTTGATAGGGAAAGTATTTTTGTTTTATTTCTTAATTTTTCAATTGAAAATAAAAGATATTGGTTAACAGTGGTCTTTAGTGGGCGAGGCTTAAAATATATTATCATACGGTGACAGCTCATTAAATGAAAACCTTGAAAAAGTGAAGATGGCCGCTAGTACGTGTTGTATTGGTATGGCTTAGTGATTTTTGATGTTAAGGGGTGGGTAAGTGGAGGTGTATCTCGATAACTGCTTCCGAACAATATCATCATCATCATTCGGTATCAGATCATTAAAGAAAAACCTTAAAAAAACAAGTAAAGATGGCCGTCGGTTTCCCCGTGGGTACCGGGTTCGAGCCCTGCCATGTAGCAATTGTCAACAAGAACAGGCTAGATTAGTATTTACAATAGAACAGTTATATTCTCCACGAAATCTTGGTAGAAGATGGGAAACGCGGAAGGGTGAACAGAACTCAGCATTGAGACGCTGAAAGCAAAAGCGAAAGTAGCCGAGGTTGTCACCTCGGGAACACCACTTGATGGAAAATGACGTCACGCTGGAGAAACTTCAGGAAAGCAGTCACGTCAGAGGTGTTAAGTTGAACGGACGTGAAATAGTGTGTCCAAGATGTCGAGTCCTCTCTGTAGATTGACATTGAAAATAAGAGGGATCTCGGTGTCTGATGTTGAATATAGTGTGACGACTGAAACGATTGCAGTCGTACCTGGGACTAAATAACTACTTAAGGCAGTCAACAAATAACTAATTAGGACGTCCATATGCCATCCTACATACTGGAACGTGTGGCGTTCATGATTGACTGTATTCTGTGATTATATCTCAACATTAAACAGGTGTTTACTCAAGGACGTCAGTATTTACACTTATTCTACAGTTCTGCTTTGATATTCGTGATAAACTGTCAATGCATCTTCAACGAGCCGCCATGAGATCGCTGGCAGAGATGGGAAGCTTAGGAATCACGAAAGAATAGCTAACCAGGTACAGGTCACCCTGATGCCATTTTCAATTTTCAAATCACTCACAACGAGTGCTAACTGGCAAATGAACATTATTAGAATGGCTCCTGCAACGTCAACTGTAATGATTTACACGAAAAATACACCTCTGGCCGTGACCATGTTTTGTCACGTTAGTTTCGTCAAACGTCCTATTACAAATTTGTGTCACTGAAGAGGCAGTCACCTGCCTAATGTAAATATAATGGACCGCCTGCAAGTGTCGAGGGATCTCGGTGTCTGATGTTGAATATAGTGTGACGACTGAAACGATTGCAGTCGTACCTGGGACTAAATAACTACTTAAGGCAGTCAACAAATAACTAATTAGGACGTCCATATACCATCCTACATACTGGAACGTGTGGCGTTCATGATTGACTGTATTCTGTGATTATATCTCAACATTAAACAGGTGTTTACTCAAGGACGTCAATATTTACACTTATTCTACAGTTCTGCTTTGATATTCGTGATAAACTGTCAATGCATATTCAACGAGCCGCCATGAGATCTCTGGCAGAGATGGGAAGCTTGGGAATCACGAAAGAATAGCTAACCAAGTGAAGGTACCCTGATGCCATTTTCAATTTTCAAATCACTCACAACGAGTGCTAACTGGTAAATGAACATTATTAGAATGGCACCTGCAACGTCAACTGTAATGTCTAATGATTTACACGAAAAATACACCTCTGGCCGTGACCATGTTTTGTCACGTTAGTTTCGTCAAACGTCCTATTACAAATCTGTGTCACTGAAGAGGCAGTCACCTGCCAAATGTAAATATAATGGACCGCCTGCAAGTGTCGAAACGACTCTAGTGTCCTATTGAAGAAATAAATAGGCTGCAAGAAATAAATAGCAGCAATGGAGTGGTAACTATGGGGTGATTTGATAGCAAAAGGTGGAACATCATCGCCGTTTTTATATAGAATGTTTATAATGTGTATCTTGAATATATTTAGGCCATGTAGATGTATTTTGGCCTATCAGTGATGTGGCGTATACTGATGTGGTAGTACACTGATGTGGTAGTACACTGTGAGGCGTACCATGAAAATTTGTAGAGCAGCACCATTTTTCAAAATTTCCTATGATCAACATTCAAGTACCTCTGAAGCCAGGAGAAAGTGACCGGACCACTATGGAGAGTCAACAACGACACCGGATCCTAAAACAGGCCAGTTAAATTGTCTGTTTTGTGGTTGTGTGCATTTTGTCCGGTGATTTAAAGTTGTTATTTTCGGACACGTTCTCCATGGATTGTTTGTCTGCGTATTGAATGTTAGTGAGAGGTTGGATGAGTTACATTTGTGCCTGAATACTTTTATGCACAACAGTACGTTCCATTCCAACAGCATCGAAATTAATTGTGATAATTTATTGTAACAATGTGACTGCTATTTAGAACAGCGTTTTGTTTTGTAACCGTGTCTGTCTACACGTCGTGCCTATACGACGTCAGTGTTTCTCTTTCATGCAGTTAAACATTTGCGTCTACGTTGCATTTAGCTGATATTTCTAAATGAGTTATTGTTTGTCATGTGTCGTTAAATATTGTGGACATTGTGACAGCATAACATCATCACACGAACGATATCACCGCTCTAATAAGAAACAATATTACTAACAGACAGAGAACACCTCCTGACTTACACACTATTTATCAACACCAGAGCTTCATATTGCAATACCCGTGATTAGAATTTGACACCAATACTATACCTTCTGTACATTTCTGCAATCAATTCTTGCACACATATCTAGATTATTTTGTGTTCAAGTAGTAACAACAAACATTAATCATGTCTTCACTACAAGAATTCTTAGCCATGGGCAAAGCATGTGGCGTCTTCGGTGCTGTTGATCTCGTGGCATGGGCTGAGAAGAAAATGAGTGAATTGCAGGCATAACGAGAAGAAAGAGCAGCAGCCAGAGAAGCAGAAAGAGAAAACAGAGAGGCGTTAGAGAGACAAAAAGACAAAGAACTTGCTCTAGAGAAAGAGACTAAAGAAAGAGAATTCGCTCTAGAGATAAACAAATTAGCAGTTGCCAAAGAAGCAAGAGAAGCACAAGAGGCAGCAAAAGAAAAAGAATTGGCCTTAGAAAAAGAAAACTTACATTTGAAAAGGATAAACTGGAAACCAAGTTAGTACTTAAAGAAAAAGAGTTAGAAGGCAACATAAAGGTAACGACTCTTGAGAAAGAGAAAGAGGCGGAAATAGCCCAAGCTAAATTAGCTGCGAAAGCTGTGGACCCCATTAAACGGTACCAAGGTCTCATCAGAAATTTTACACAAGGCGATTCAATATCAGCCTGGGAATTAACTTTGGTTAATTATAAGGTGCCGACCACAGAGTGGGCAATAATGTTCCATAGACATCTTGCTCTCGAACCTTTGAAGGTCGTAGAAGTCATACCAGAAAGTCTGCGTAGTCTCACACAGTATGGTCAGCAAACTAGAGGCAGAGGACCATATTTTATGAGAGGTAACCTACAAACAGATCCATACAAAAGTAGAAAATGTTACTTGATACAATGCCAACATTGTAAACTCCAACATGGTTCACTTGAGATGTGTGATAAGAACCCTAACTATGACGCTTATATTAAAAACCTAACATCACAAAAAGTGAGCAAGTACGCTTACTATAAGAACAGCGTCAAATGTTTTGTCTGTAATAGTTACGGGCACACTTCTAAAGATTGTTAGATTAGAAAGACACGGAAAGGGGCCAACACAACATACTTATTCACCAGCTGCGATCGTGACGAATATGAAGACACTAACGCAGCCATATTAAAGACATTCCCCAACAACATACCGTGCGACGTTTGTAAAGAATTCCACGAAGACGGTAGCCTGACGCGTGTCTATAGTATACAAATACATCCAACTAACGCAGTTATCATCCAGAATGGCACCCTTAAAGTCCACCAAGCATGGGTTAATGGATCGCCATCAACATGTGTTAGAGACAATGGCACACCCATTGTTAGGGTAGACCACAAACTGGTAAATAGGAAAGGCTACACAGGCAGAAGCGTCACCTGCAGAAAGTTTGGAGGTACCCTAGAAATATATAAGATCGCAAGGGTCACTACAAGATGTCCCTATTATGAGGGAAGAATTTGCGCAGCAGTACTGCCTAACCCATGCGCAGGTCTAATGATTCGGAACATCCCACATGTGAGAGATTGTACACATGAAGGAGCAATTGCGTGGGAAATAAAGTGTGTGCCAGCCAATCCAGTCATGAGACGGCAATTAAGAAAGGAAAAAGAAGAAGATAGGCAGGCCACACCACAGGTCATATCAACTGACAACAGACAGTACACACTGACATGGACGAAAGACTGTAAAACACAACAGAAATACGACATAACAGTACGAAAATGTTACCACCATACTACACATAAAGTAAATGCACCTAATCATTGGAAAATTATCAATTCTCTATTAAATACGTTAACGCCTGAACCTGTTCAACAAACAGATGCAAGACTCACGGGTGTAAAATCTACACCAATTGTGATTGAACAACATAACCAAACAATCTAACAATCTAATCTTTCTGCAAATAACATCAGTTAGACTAAGCAACAGGTGTCACATAGAGATAGAATAAAAGGTAAAACACCAGCCAAAAGTACAATAAATGTTATTGACAAACCACAAATAAATTCCACAAGAACATCATAAACATATTTATTTTTCAGATCATGATATTAATTAAATCAATCCTCACCCATGGTGAATGGGTTGTTACAAACATCTGCTCACAAACCAGGAATTGCTGCACAACCTGTTTATATAAAGCGAAAAACAGTTAAACTTCTCAACACCAGCTTAGTGAATATAATACTAATTCCATTACTGCATTTATGGTATGCAGGATACATCCAACCTAAAACTATAACATTTTGTCAGTCAACAAAGTCAAAACATAAAGATAAAAACAAACATTCAGAAGATACATTCCACAAAGTCAAGAATGATTATGGTTCAACAAAATTCAAACTTTATTTCATTATCGATTATCCTACTCCATTAATAAGAAATGATTTGGAAGATAAGCCTAATTTTAGGTTTCAATATTCTACAACTTTAAAACTACCAACACCAAGAAGAAAGTCAGGAGTGTGTTGGGACTGATAGATTACTATCAGAAGTCCATCCCACCGTTCATTGACATGACAGCAACCTTCTCAGAACTTTTGAAAAAAGAACAACCCACTAAGATTAAATGGACTGAGAAACATGAAGAACTCCTTCAATAGATTAAAAGACTTTTCAGTAACCAAACTATTCTGAAACTGCCTGACATAACAAAAGATTTCATATAACAGACTGATGCAAGTGCTTATGCAATTTCAGCTGTTCTACTGCAACTTCATGACGGACGACTACATCCTGTCGATCGTTCCATTTATACCAGGTGTATACTTGTGAGTCTTTATGTTTATAGAATGTGTTTGTTATATAGAGGTCGTGTTGGCTGCATAGCTCTATTAGTCTACTTCCATTATCATTCCTTTCATTATGCTGATCTCCAAATGCTCCCAGATGTTTTTCAATGCCCACTCTGTTATATCCTGGTCTTGCATTGAAGTCTCCCATAACTATGATGTTGTCCTGCTTATCTGTTTTATTTATCACGCCATGGATGTCTTCGTAGAATTCCTCGCATTCTTGCTCATTTGTGTTTGTATTACATGGTGCATATATTTGTACGTTTGTTGTAATTGTTTGTTCTTTTATTCTCACTAAACTCATTTCAGGTTTGTGGCTTTAAAAAATCACTAAGAGTATCAAATAGTTCCATAAATCTTTTCAAGCAGTCCATAGTCTTCATTTTGTTCTTAACGAAATAACTTGAAGAGACGTTCACATTTAGCATTAGCTTTAATGGCATTGATACAATTTATAACTAAATTTAGTACTTCATTTAGAATAGGCAAAATGTTTTTAGCTACCACGTGTTCCCTGTGAATAACACAATGCACAAGAAGCATTTCTTGATTCTCATCTTTAATAAATTTTAAGCAACCATTTTTCTTCCCCATCATATTAGGAACACCATCTGCAGCACAAGATGTTATATTTTTCATTGGTATATTATTGGACAATGAGATGTCATTGGTATATTATTGGACAATGAGCAGTCAAGCTGAAAAATGTCTGATGGCTGTAGGAATGTGAATTCTGAGGGGAATGCAAAGAATACCATGGACAGACAGAAAAACCAATGACCAAGTACTACAGGAAACAAATGAAAATTAGACGTAGACAGTCACATTTTTTGGACATGTTATGAGAAAAAATGAATTGGAGCATTTGGTGACAACTGGCAAGATCGAAGGGAACAGACCGAGAAGTAAATACCTGGATGGCTTAGCCACATGGCATGGTCAAGACAAGAATACTGAGCTGATCTTCCCTCCTCCTTCCTCCTCCCTCTTCCTCCTCCCTCTTTCTCCTCCCTCTTCCTCCTCCTCCCTACTCCTCCTCCCTCCCCCTCCTCCTCATCCTTCCTCCCTCCTCCTCCCTCTTCCTCCTCCTCCTTGCTCTCCTCCTCCCTCCTCCTCCTCCCTACTCCTCTCTTCTCCTCTCTTCTTCCTCCTCCTCCCTCCTCCATCCTTCCCCCTCATCCTCCCTCCTCCTCCTCCCTACTCCTCCTCCCTTCTCCCCCTCCTCCTCCTCCCTCCTCCTCCTCCTCCCTCCTCCTTCCTCCTCCTCCCTCCTCCTACCTCCTCCCTCCTCCTCCTCTCTCCTCCTCTTAATCCGTCCTCCTCCCTCCTATTCCTCCCTACTCCTACTCCTCCCTCTTCTTCCCTCCTCCTCCTCTCTCTGCCTATCTCTTCCTCCCTCCTCCTCCTCCCTCCTCCTCCCTCCTCCACCTCCCTCTTCCTCCTCCCAGCTCATACTCCTCCTTTTTCTTCTTCTGCTGCTGCTGCTGCCGCCGCTCCATTTACCCAAGTTAATTGTTGGGGAAGATGTAAAGACCTTTCAAGTGCTCTTTTTGTAAGTTGGTCTTCGTTTATCTAGGTTGTTATAACTGCAACCAATAAATGATTAGACAGACAGACAGACAGACAGACAGACAGACAGACAGACAGACAGACAGAGACTGAGAGACAGACAGACAGACAGACAGACGGGAACGGGAGGAACTTATATGACTACTTATATGAATTAAATGAGATGCTCCCATCAGGGGCTGGGCGAAGCCGGGCAGGGTCAGGCAGACAGATAGACAGACAGACAGACAGATAGATAGTCGGGAACGGGAACTTATATGACTACTTATATGAATTAAATGAGATGCTCCACACCAGGGACTGGGCGAAGCCGGGCCGGGTCAGCTAGTGTGTGTGTATATATATATATATATATATATATATATATATATATATATATATATATATATATATATATATATATATATATATATATATATATATATATATATCTTTGTAGGTAGCAGTGCTGTCTAATAATTTACAGAACAACATTTCTTCAGCAAAATCACCTTTATCAATATATCTTACGTAAGTTACAAGTACGGCCTCAATGTCTCTCAAAGTTGATTCACCCATTTGCACAGAGAATTTTCTTGTTTTCAGCTTTTCAACAATATCCTCGCTCATTTCGTCTATTCTTCTGCTAACATTATTGTTACTTAGTGGCATAGCTTTAACGTCTTTGTCATCTTTTTTTCAGAACCGTTTTAAGAAATGCTGATATTGATGGTTTGATTAAATTCTCCCCTATAGTATGACTTTTCCCAGATTTAACGATGAGTAATGAAATTTGATAACTAGCCTCAAGAGTACGATTGATAGTTGCATTATTAGCAGTAGATAGAGACTTTAATGTTACTCTTTTTTTCAATTTGTTTCTTTAAGGTTTGAAAGTAATTCAAATCTGAATTAATATGAGCATTATGTTTCGCGTTCAAATGTGCCTCAAGACGACCTCGTTTCATTGATTCTTGGTCAAGCATTGGTGGCATAAAAGACAAAAAGGTGACCGTTCTTCATGGACAGCGGGTATGAAACCAAATTTTAAATATTCCTCCGAATACTGACAATTTTTTTTTCTTACTTGCACCACTCATTTCACCATGGGCTGAAAGAAAGAAATATAAGATCAATTACAAACTAAAAAATATAATGTGAACTGGAGTAAACGTAGACTAAAAATGCATATTTAAATATGTATGGCACAATTACCCCACCGAGGAAAAAAAAACACTTTTTCATTTGACAAATGTTTCTGGTAAAGATGCTTCTAAAACTGAAATTAATAAAATTTACCAACTGAATTTACATACCATTTATATATCACTTATATTTATACAATGCATACATTTTTTTAAACAACGAGACTTTTACAACAATTTAACGGACGTTTATTTCAAATTAACACCAACGGTGAATGCTGAGCGTTACTGCAAAACACTAGAAACTGAGATCCGGCACTAAGCATTTCGTGCCATTCAGAACAAATAGCGCGAAATGCTTAGTGCCGGCCCAGTATAACCAGTAGTTCAGCTCCAACGTCTAATAATGAAATACAGCTACTAACATGGCGGACAGAAGTTACTTATACTAGACGTTTACCCGGCTCGAGTAGCGACTGAGAGTCGCTATAGGGTTAACTTAAACTCTGAACAAGTCCATTTTCGAATTCCCCTCTTAACATTCGAATTGCCCCCCTGTGGGGCTTGGGGTGGGTCCCATGTTGGGAAACACTGGTCTAAAGGGTACCGTAAGTACCCACACTGGGCACTCACATCTATAGGCTGAAGGGAACCCAGCACAGAAAAGGGCCATAGCATAAACAGCAATAAGAACATAAACTTAATCATGGATTTTACAGTTCAGGAATACTACCCACGGTACTGGGGTACAGGATACAACAGAATAAATGATCACAGTTCATATCTTAGATTAATAATGGGCTGTGATCTTTCCTTATCTGGAACCCTTGTGACCAGGTCAAGTACATCGAATGTAACGAGCACGGCAAACTGATATTATATCCCTAAACCAGACTGTCAACAACCTGAATTTACACAAGCATGCTGGTCACTTCATTCATACCTCACGATCACAAACACGTTTCGTACGAATGGTATATAATGAATCAGGATTTATTCTACATAACATACAGCTCGTTTCTCGAGCATACATAAATGGCATTCAATACTCAAATACATTCTTTACACTCGCTTTACTCGTATGCTTGCTTGCTTGCTTGTGTTCGTTGGCTTGAGCTCCAACGCGAAGTCCTGTATGTCGGATGAAGGCATCCTGTTGTCCAACATCAGTGTGATGTCATACAGGACCTGAGTTTTGCGTGAGTATCCGTTGTCCCATGTCTGGCTTATTGGGCTTTACTCGTATAACTGCGCCCTTTCTAAACTACACAGATGGCGAGAGTAAACACACAGGTCTTGTCGCTCTAACTGTCGGGTCCGGTCTGCCTGAATTCACAGGTCTGGTTCAGCTACTGGTCCTCAGTTCTCGTGCGGTCAGCCGCAGGGCGTGCTGAGTCACTTGTCACGCAGTCCAGTGATCCAGTCCTCGTTAACTTTCAGCTGTACTATTGTTCAGTCTGTTTACGGGTAGTCCCCGTGGTTAACGTACTCTGGCCTATCTCGGGAGTTAATCCCGTTATGTCCTAGTTATGACACGTGCGTGTCCTGTCTAGGTCCTGTCCTAGAACTGTTTGGAGTTCTATCTCCTTATACTGTCTTTCTCTATCTATTCTCTTGTAAAGGTCCTTCTCTATGTCCTGTCTCTGTCCTTTCCTTTCATCCGTCTTTGTCCTACTTCTCTCTATACATATTCAGCTCCTTGACACAGACAGGACATAAGCAGCGTTCAATAAAAATGGAGAGAAGCAATCATGATACCTGTTCTAAAATCAGGGAAAGACAGTTTCAGTGCCTCCAGATACAGACCTATTAGCCTCACCAGCTGCCCCAGTAAAACAATGGAGCGCATCATCAATCACAGATTGCAGTGGTATACTGACAATGAAAACATACTTGTGCCACAGCAGGCTGGCTTTAGGTAGTGCTATTCTACGTAAGATCAGACAATCTACCTCTCTCAAGAATGCATTCCAAGAGAAGAAACTGATGCTTGCGGCATGGATAGAGATCTAAAGAAACCCTTTGATAAAGTCTGGAAAGAAGGTCTGGTGAAGAAACTGAGAAACTATAAAATCAATGGAAGAATGTACAAATGGGTGAAAGCATACTTGCACAACAGAAGAGCCCGAGTACAGCTAGACGGACTCAAAAGCAAGAAAGTACAACTATGTCACGGTATTTTCCAAGGCGGAGTCTTGTCCCCCCCCCCCCCTCCACCCCCACACTTGTTCTAATCTTCATTGATGATCCTATTTCTAAACTACCACATGGAATTAAAGCGGCAATGTACGCTGATGACCTGGTACTATGGAGCACAACTGAACATGCATCAGTGGCCACCATATCGCTACAAAGAGCTGTAGATACATTTGTTGCATGGGCAAATAGATGGTGTGTCCGCATAAACACTGACAAGAGCAGCACCACTCTATTTACCCTCTCTCCAAAACAAAGTACATGGATCATCCAAATAAATGGAATACTCATAAGAGAAGACAAAGAACCAACATTCCTTGGAGTAACATTTGATGACAGTCTGACATAGAGAAAGCACATCAACAAAGCAGTAGTAAAAGCCAGAAAGAAAATAGCCATCCTGAGAAAACTAAGTGGAACCACATGGGGAACCAGTGGAGAAATACTTAGCACAGTTTATCAACAGAGGAAAAGACCAACCATGGAATACGGGTCAACTGCGTGATGTTCAGCATTAAAAACCACACTACAAGAGCTCGACAAGGTGCAAAATCAAGCACTTAGAGTTACCACAGGAGAGATGTGATCACCCCTATAGTGGAGATGTGGAAGATGGGAAGGACACACGGCCTAATTGAGCGCAGATATTTAAAAAAAAACCGCTAATATAAGCAGATTAAGTTCCTCAGCATGCCAGGCCATCTTATGAAGAACATATTTGAAAACTTAGCTCTGGGGTGGTTGAAAAGAAGCAGTTTTATCCTACAGGTCAAACGACTTTGCAGAGAAACCACCGATCTGCCCATAGATGGTATCCCCCTGAAAACTATTCCAGAAAGGACTCCATCGAAAGAGGAACAAAGAATATAACTACAAATCCAGACAAAAGTGAGAGGGATATTTGACAAGGAAGAACAGAACAGTATGCAGCGCAGAACAGCCACTATCAGCTTCCTTGATGAAGAATACCCACAGGACCTCTGGATCCGAGTCTACACAGATGGGTCAGCACAAAACGCTGTTTGAAATGGAGGAGCGGGAGTGTACAGAGAATACCCTAACAATACTAGGAACATGGCCAGAGTACCAGCAGGAGAGTACTGCCATAACTATGATGCTGCAATTGAGGCAATCTGGATAGCAACAGAGAAATTACTAAATACCAGCCATGGTACACAAGCTGTGGTGCTATTAACAGATGCAAAATCACCACTCGAGGCGGTCCTGTCTGGGATATTGCCAGTATAAGGACACTGCTTTCTGAACTTAGCAGTCAGCGTAAGGTCACCAAACACTTAATACCATCTCACTGTCGAGTATCTGGAAACGAGAGAGCTGAACGATTAGCTAAGGAAGGAGCAAACGAAGAACAGCCTGATGTGCCAGTTACATACCACCAAAAGAAAAGAATGATCAAATTAGTCAGAAAGCCATCAAAGCCTGCTCAAGACGACTACCATGTTATGGACAGACCAGAATAAGTCATTATTCTGCGCCTCAGTATAGCACATAATAGATTACGCAACCACATATATACCAAATTCAAGGTTGGTGAATCAGCCATGTGCGTGTGTGGATTGGCGTCACAGACAGCAGATCATATACTCCAAGACTGCCCAAAATATAACATATCCAGGCAAACCTTCTGGCCTAGAGAGACGACAGGAAGAAAAACTCCATGGACCACTGGGTGAACTAAAAGAGACATTTAAATTCATACAAGAGACAACATTGCAGTTATAGACATATTTCAAGCGAACGAAATAAGAAAAAAGAGATAAACATCTTTCTGTAGTCAGGTGACAAGAAAAGAAAGAGAGAGAGAGAGAGAGAGAGAGAGAGAGAGAGAGAGAGAGAGAGAGAGAGAGAGAGAGAGAGAGAGAGAGAGAGAGAGAGAGAGAGAGAGAGAGGAGAACATCGTGACAACTAGAAATATCAAACGGGATAGAGGCAGAGACCGACCAAGAGAAATTATGCTGGATGGATTGAGACGGTGGCATGGGGAATCCAGAGATGATCCAGAACACCAAAGACGATATCTGTGGAATGCACTGAACACCTACACCAGCTGGCAGGGCACTTGATGATGAATGAAGATCACACACACACACACACACACACACACACACACACACACACACACACACACACACACACACACACACACCGATTAATGTTGGTGACAGAACTACTACACAAAGGGAGGCACATTGCTCAAACACCATTTGCATGCTGCGCACGCGTGTGTGTGTGTGTGTGTGTGTTTCTGTGTGTGTATGTCTGTCTGTGTATGTCTGTCTGTGTGTGTCTTTCTGTGTGTCTGTCTGTGTGTTTCTGTCTTTGTGTGTGTCTGTCTGCGTGTGTGTCTGTGTATGCATGTGCCTCTCTGTCTGTCTGTGTCAGTGTGTGTGTCTGTGTCTGTGTGTCTGTCTGTATGTGTGCATGTCTATCAATGTGATTATCTATGTGTCTATCTGTGTGTCTGTCTATTTGTGTGTCTGTTTTTGTGTGTGTCTGTCTGTGTGTGTCTGTCTGTGTGTCTGTCTATGTGTGTGGCTGTGTGTGTGTCTGTCTGAGTCTGTCTGTGTATGTGTCTTTCTGTATGTGTCTGTCTGTGTATGTGTCTGTCTATTTGTGTATCTGTTTTTGTGTGTGCGTCTGTGTGTGTCTGTCTGTGTGTCTGTCTATGTGTGTGGCTGTGTGTGTGTGTCTGAGTCTGTCTGTGTGTGTGTCTTTCTGTGTGTGTCTTTCTGTGTGTGTATGTGTGTGTTTGTGTGTGTCTGTGTGTGTGTGTGTCTGTCTGTGTCTATATATGTGTGTTTGTCTGTCTGCGCGTTCCTGTCTCTGTGTGTGTATGTCAGTCTCTGTGTGTCTGTCAGTCTGTGTGTGTCTAAAAGTGTGTGTGTCTGTCTGTGTGTTTGTCTGTGTGTGTCTGTCTGTGTGTGCCTGTCGGTGTGTCTGTATGTCTGTGTGTTTGTGTCTGTCTGTGTGTCTGTCTATGTGTCTGTATGTGTGTGTCTGTCTTTGTGTGTGTCTGTTTGTGTGTCTGTCTGTGTGTGTCTGTCTGTGTGCGTGTGTGTCTGTGTGTGTCTATATATGTGTGTTTTTCTGTCTGTGTGTGCCTGTCTCTCTGTGTGTATGTCAGTCTCTGTGTGTGTCTGTCAGTCTGTGTGTGTCTGAAAGTGTGTGTGTCTGTCTGTGTGTTTGTATGTATGTGTCTGTCTGTGTTTGCCTGTCTGTGTGTCTGTATGTCTGTGTCTGTCTGTGTGTCTGGTGTCTATGTGTCTGTCTTTGTGTGTGTCTGTTTGTGTGTGTCTGTGTGTGTGTCTGTGTGTGTGTGTCTGTATCAGTCTGTATCTGTCTGTGTGTGTATGTCTGTGTGTGTGTGTCTGTCTGTATGTCTGTCTGTATGTGTGTTTTTCTCTGTGTGTCTGTATGTATGTGTCTCTGTGTGCATCTGTTTGTGTGTGTGTGTCTGTCTGCGTGTGTTTTTCTGTCTATAGGCGTGTTTCTTGTCACAAGATAGACGCCACTGATTCGGCCCTGTAGTAGAAAAGCAGACTGTATGGTATAAGGCAGACAACCCTACTATTATCCGACCCGGGTCTCGGGAAAATTATCGCCTTTGGTTGGTGTAACCGTAGTTTCGAGAGACAGGCCAGGTGAATTTGATTCACTCAGGCTGCCGGCGCATGTTTCTCGCGCTGGCGCAGTGACCGGGCCGGGTGGATAAAGTCGGCAGTTGTTGTCTGTCCGTGTTCGTGAACAGATGCTTTTTTATTTGCACTGTGTGTTTTAATTATGGAGAGCTGAGGCGACCGATGTCTCAAGGTTGTTGAAGAAACCCAACGTCCCTCCCTGCTGAATTACAGCTACTCCAGAATGACACGGTGTGCAGCCATTTGAAGGTATGTGTACCCTTTAGTTTATTTAACTTTGGTGCTCGGTGACCCGTTAGCGCTAGGCGGTATGTACTAACCGTGGCGCGGGAAAGTGGGGCACGTGTGAACAGAAAACCGGTGTTGCCTGATGACAAAACCTGGGGAAAGCGCGTATTTTCTAGCAGTGTAATAAGGGATATTTATTGTGCTAGCGACGCTGGGGTTATTAACAGCCACTGTAGGTTGGTTTACGTGGGTTCAGGACAACGAGAGCTTTAATTTGAGTTCACATGTGACCAAGCTTCCTGAAATCGAACGTCGTCGAGGCGTAATGCCGTCACGAGGGGGAAGCGGAAGTAGTGTAGGACGTCGCCTATACTAGGGCATGTGTGGTCTCGATCGACGCAGCTCGGTGAGGTGAATGTAGTGCGAAGATCGGTAGAACTATTGGAGGTCGTTTCAAGGTCGTGACTTGAGTCGAAAGTCTTTGTCACCTAGTGGGGCGACCACTGGCTTTTCTTCTCTGCTTTCCTCACATCTGTTGTATAGATAGTGTCCCTCAATGGAATGCCAGCTTAATATATAGTGGATTCCGGAGAGGTGGACAACGTGTGAGACTTGACCGACGGGACAGGGCTGTTCTATAAGGGCATTGACACCGTTCTAAATGCTCCAGTCCTTGATGAGGGAGGGGAGAACGGGGTGTGGATCTCTGCTACATGGAGAATGATTAAGACCATGTATATACTATTGGATTTTGGATTTGGTACCTGAGGCACGGTACTATATCTGCGCTGGCTGGTAATAGGGGCGTGAATCAGGGAGATCAGCGTGACCCAGGAAAGGGTCCAGATGCTCATCACCGGCCCTACTTCAGGGCCATTATGCCTACCATTACTAATGATTCACTAACCCGATATGTCTCTTAGAAGTTTTGCAGGGTAGGCCGACACCTCATTGACGAGTGACCAGCCACCTTGGCCCAAGCTATACTCCAGTCCGGGGAAGATGAAGTGGGACACTTAGCAGCCTGCTAGGTCCTAGACCCAGTTCCTTTCCGGCACTTGTGAGCAGCATATGTAGGAACGGGACTCTCCTGGGAAGAGTCCATATGGCTGAGGAAGGTGGTGAGAGAGAACTCGCTCATGATAAGCTTGGTTCCAGATACTTTCACTGAGAGTTGTCTTCCACAGGTTCTACCTTCTTGAGTGAAGTCTTATCAGTTGGTGACGGGTCCAGTAATTGGGACCAGGTAAGTGAGAGTAGCGAACCGAGAACTCCAATATGAATCCTACAGTGTACTTGTCACAAGAGTTTACTACACTGGAGGTTGAGTCCTGCTAACCCTTGGCCATCGTCATTACAAAGTATGTTCACTATGTCCACGCTAGCTGCTGACCGACTTCACTCGCGGCAAGTACCTTTATGGAGTGATTGTGCCTTGTATCACAACTATCGACAGAGTCACAACCAGCTAGAACCAGATTACATTGACTTTGTGTGCCAGGCCATTTTGGCCTATGAATCCGCTGGAGTCTAAAGACTGTACCTCCAGCACCAACATCCCACATCATCACCTGAGAAGTTGCTCTCATATTTCTGATACTCTCTTGAACCCTGTAAGAGAGGGCAACTCCGTGTTCATATTGTGACCGCCCGCAAGACCTTGAACATTTCGTCATCTGTGTGGAACACCCATTCGAAGCATCATGGAATAGGTTTTCCTGAATTAGTCCAGGTCGACCGACCATTATCCTTTCATCTGTGCGAAGACGAGAGCTTGATGGAAGACTAGCTACATCCGGTGAGATCTGGTAGCAAGATGACATGTAGCGTCTACTCGAAGCCTTTCCAGTGATGACTGCTCCATCCTGACGCTACTCCCAGGCTTGCTGTCTTGACTGACCTATCGGTTAATAGGTCTATCTCATCATCATCATCCCCACCATCATCATCCCCATTTGTACAATACACATTTTTGTTTCCATATAGATGCCAGAGTTGAGTGTTGAGTCATGCATTCAGGACGATGTGTGGGTGGGTAGTACCCCTTGGTTGGTTGAACAGGGAGATAGGTATTCAGAGACCGGTGAGGTAACGTAGACTGAGGCTACCTAGGCAGATCACCTCCCGTTAGTAAGATGTGGCATCAGTTTCCCCTCACCCCAAGGAGTGTTGCTACAGGCAACAGGTGTGTGTTTGTCTGTGTGTGTGTTTGTCTGTGTGTATGTCTGTGTGTATGTCTGTCTGTCTCTGCTGTGTGTGTATGTCTGTGTGTGTATCTGTGTGTGTCTGTCTCTGTGTGTATCTGTCTCTGTGTCTATCTCTGTGTGTGTCTGTCTGTCTGTGTCTGTCTGTGTGTGTCTGTCTCTGTGTCTATCTCTGTGTGTGTCTCTGTGTGCCTGTCTGTTTGTCTGTCTGTGTGTGTGTCTGTCTCTGTGAGTCTCTCTGTGTGTGCCTTTCTCTATGTCTGTCTGTGTCTGTGTCTGTCTGTTTGTGTGTGTGTGTGTGTATGTGTGTGTGTGTATGTGTGTGTGTGTGTGTGTGTGTGTGTGGTAAAAATATATACATTTTAATAACAATGTTTTTTCCTTGACATCATAATTTCTCAGATGTAAAGGCGCTGTTTCCTCAGCTCCTTCTTACTCTTGCATATGAAACCGATTGGCGCGGCTCTAGTTGATGGTGGTGTGACATATCCGATGATGCGTTGATAAAACGATAGGATGCTGGCATATTGTGTTGGCGTTTTTATAAGAGCCCAGTCAGGCCATGTTCCCACTTCTTTGGCCTTTAACACAACTGTGGCCGAAGAGATGCCCATATCTAATTTTCGGCGGAGGGCTTAAACTCATCCCTCTGAGCCGCCACCCAAAGTAGATTGACGAACATGCCCCATACATGGCTGAGCATGGCCTCTGTTTCCAGACCGCAGTTGAGATGGCAGTCATGCCAGGGACGATCCAGAAGATCCAAGAGGATGCTGATTGTGGATTGATGATTATCTGCTGCGGGGATGTGACTCCTCAATCATAGTTATGATGAGGGAACATTCCTGGATTGTTTCACACCACCATGTTTCCTCACCTCTCATCCCACCACCCCCTGTCCCCAATTGACCCAAATGGTCGAGCTTTCCATACCTTAATTTGTTGCTGTATGGTTAAAGTTGTAGTTTCTGGTTTGACTTGTTTGAGCTTTTCACACTCATGTTTATACTTCTATTTTTGAAGTTGTGGTCCTGTTATAGTATTGTGTCCCCGTCAGTTTGTGGACGTGACTTTGTCTGGCTGCATTAGGCACAATATTGGATGGCTAAGGCACGGGGGGTTTGGTAATATCTGGAGCTCAATCCACTGATTTCCGCTGTGAACTAGAGGGATCCATAGTGTTGTGTTGTGTGTCTCAGGATAGTGAGTTCCCGTCTCCGCATTGTAAGGCTCATCCTCAGAATTAGAGTTGTGTTCTTTTTTTTTTTATTACTTCCCAATTGATGGTTCTCTGTTGTCCAGTCCTGGTCAGACGGCTGTATAGGTATCGTAGCAGGGTGTTAGGAGCACCATGTAGGCTCGGCCACACCTGGCAGCGGTCTGGCTATATGCGGCAGACTGCCTATACAATTGCAAGTGATGTGAAGTGTTGATTGTCTTGCTCATAAGAAAATATAACTTTGTATCCGTTCAGTATAGAATATATGCTACAGAAAAAGACCCATGCATGTTATTCTTATCTTGTTTGTTTAGTCTTTGCTGTTCATGTGATGTTAATCATTGTATGTTCTATCCTTAATACTGGTTCAGCCCACCTCAGTGATTCATAGTCTGGAAAATGCAGTAAGGCAGTAGTTCCCAAGCTTTTCAAGCAGAGGGCCATATCTACTATTTTCGATAGTTATGCGGGCCACAACGTTATAAAATTATAAGAGTCGTGCAACTTAAATTTTAAATCAATTTCGAAAATCGCTATTAATGTAATTAATGTATAATTGTAACTGTTTTACATAACCAGTTTCTTAAGTTCAGATGCCAGTTTATCAATGTTTGAGCACAAATCTGTCGTGCCCAAAGTCATAAGCGCAGCAAGGTTACTGTCGGTGAGTCTAGAACGTTGCTTTGTTTTTTTTTTATAACAGTCATTGCGGACCATATTATGACCATTATTATAACAGTCATTGCGATAATTGCTCGAGGCCTCGCGTGCCACTTTCTACCAGTCAGTAACAGCTGGCGGGTCACAAGTGGCCCGCGGGCCGTGGTTTGGGAACCTCTGCATTAAGACATAGTTCCCCGCTAAGAAGTCTTGGATCTCTTCTGTCTTAAACATTTTCTTTTCTTGTTAACCGTGTAGATAAGATGAGGTTCTCTTTGTCTTCTTCTCTTCTTCTATGGCCCATAAGCAGTCAGCGTTGTGCTTTTATCTATATAATCTCTATGAGATTCGGAATGGCCCTGGTCTTCTTCTGTCGGAGATCCGTGGGCTTGCGGTAAAATTTACGCATGTTGTCGCTTAAAAGTTGCTTGGGTCGACTTCATTCACCGGGCTTTTATCTATCTCATATGGACATATGGCTCAGTCTCTTTCCGCAGCGCGGAAAGCGTCGCACAAAGCACGAACTCCGTAGCTCCAGCGACGGTCCCCAGGAGTCTAGGGAGAAATAAAATGCACTCCTGAACCGAAGGTTCACGCGGCCCGGAATCAAAGCCACAACATTCGGAGACTGAGTCAGACGGCTTGGCCACTTCGCCACGGAGACGTCCTTTTGTGTATGATGACGGTGAGGTCTGGCAACAGACTTTCGTACTGTGTAGATCTTGTCCAGTTTGGCTGTAGCACCACCTGTCACATTAGCCGTTTAGCCACACGCAAGATCTATAACTCCTTCAAATCATCTAGTTGCCCATTCCTCCGAAGTCGGAGAGTGTCTGCCTGTACGGCGAGGAACCACCAGTCTGCACACCAATAAGCCAGACATGGGACAACGGATACTCACGCAAACCTCAGGTCCTGTATGACATCACACTGATGTTGGACAACAGGATGTCTTCATCCGACATACAGGACTTCGCGTTGGAGCTCAAGCCAACGAACACAAGCAAGCATCTAGTTGCCCGAGAAGCTTTTCCTTCTTCTTGCCTCGCAGCTCTTTTGCATTGCTTAGTATTCCAACTTGAAAAGACCATTTAGTCCTGTTCTCAATCAAGTGTAAAATGATTCAGTTAATTTTGTACTGCCGTATCTTGTTGCTGTTGTGATTTCTTTCACGGTATATTACTATTAGCTAGCTGATCGATCTGTAGACCCCAACAGAAAATGTAAATGAGATGTGTCTTGTTGAAGAAAACACGAGCTATGACTATGGGTTATCAGGGACATATATAATGTAATAATTATTAATAAGGCCCAGTCTACAAAACAATCCTTTAGCAACAAGAATCCACACTTGGGCGAATCAAGGTCACGTGATAAGGCGAGCTGCAGCCAGCCAACGACAAGCAATGAATGTGTGTCATGTAATGTGTAAAATGTATACAGTTACACAGATCTCGTCGTTATGATGTGTTTTGTGTATACTGACACAACCGACTGACTTTAATAACTGTTATTTTTATAAAAAGGATATTTTTCTGGTTTATTATACATTTAACGCAAACAACTATGCCTGCTGGTTTAATTTATATTGTAATAAATATAATGTATAATATAAGTATAATGACTGAAGATTAATTTAGAATCGACTGATGATGATGATGATGATGATGATTGACAGTTGATAATAATGATTATTGATAGATAGCAAAGTAATGAAGTAATGATACTGAATAGAATATAAGATATTAATAGTGAATCAATACTGCAGTAATACAACAGTACTTTTTTCCCGCATATCCTTTACTTTACAGGACATCGCTGTTAACATCAGCATCTTTCAGCTGATTGTTGATTTCTTGGCAAGATTACGCTCAGTAGTTTGCCATTGCTTTCTGGGCTGACATACCCCGTACGTAAATTACCGACACGGAGAGAACCGCCACCGATTTTTACACACGTCACGTTACTCACGAGATTACGGAGAAAGTCGCTAACACTAACACCTAGGCCAGGGAGCCGTCAATAGTACTTACTAATAATACTAAAATTTTAAATTATACAATAAACGCCGAGGAGGGCGAGTTAGCCTATAGATATTCGAAAAATTCGTAGTACTACTTACTAACTACTAGTTACTAGTAGTAGTAGTAAAGTAGTACTACAGTAGTCCTATCTGTCTCATCCATGTTAGATCCAGAGCTAATAATAATAACTAAATACTTAAATACTAATATATAGTTAGTAATAGGGTTTGGAATACTATTACTATTACTAATAATACTAACAGTATACAAAGTAAGAGAATGAGAACGTTTTGTACAGTAAAGTACAGTAGTATTCATTTAGAAGTCACAACTGTTAAATCAAACTGAAATCGCTTTGTGATTAGATCAAAAGTCAAAAGCTCACCAAACATTGCATTCTCATATGAAGTCGTACCATGGAGCAGACACTTCACTTGTGTTTCCTTCTTAGTGCTATCTGCTGCATGATGTATACATCAGGTAGGTGAAGGTGTGTTCCAGGGTTTGTCAGCAATATTGCAGTATTGATGTGTGTAACCAACCTGTCATGGGGGATATTTGAAAAAAGATAACTTTGCATGTTTATGGTTTTTAATAAATATTCTATAGTATGAGTTGGTTGTCTTTGAGTAAATAATATATATTCCCTTAGCAAACATTTTTAAGAACATTCCAACCATCAGTATGATTAAGTATGGTTTAATAGAAACTTTTCTGGCCCTCATTGATTCAGTTTAGTTTAATCATTTTAATAAACTTTAATATAACTTGGCCCTGAAGTAAAATAGTGAATGGTAATTTAAATTCAATGACTGAGTTTGAATACTTGGTAAAATGCAGTGTTCATAGTAATACTATAGTGATCTCAGTTTAGGACATCATAATACCATCATATTCATCATGTACCCTGCCATATGGCATGTAGGTACTCATGTCTCTCCAGTACTTGGTGTTCAGGATCAATTCAACTTGTGACATACCCCCAAGCCACCATCACTCTTAGACCATGAAGCATTATTTCTCTAGATATACCTCTGCTACCATTGATCATTCCAGTCATCACATTGTTCTCCAATGCCTCTTTTTTTTTTTCATTATAATGACTAAGGAACATTGTCTCATTCTTATAGTTGTTTGTAATGTCCTATTGCAATGAGAAAAAGAGTGTTGAAGTGCTACATAGAAACTGTAATATTGTATGGATGTGAAACGTGGACAATGAGCAGACAAGCTGAAAAAATATCTAATGACAGTGGAAATGTGGTTTCTGATGAAAATGCAAAGAATACCATGGACAGACAGAAAAACCAATGACAAGTCCTACAAGAGGCAAATGAAAACCACAAACTGATTTGAGAAATTAGACATCGACAGTCAAATGTGTTAGGGCACTTAATGAGAAGAAATAAACCGGAGCATTTGGTAACAACTGGTAACATTTGGTGGAAAAGAACAAGAAGAAGGCAGAGAAGTAAATACCTGGATGACTTGACCACATGGCGTGGTCAGGACAAAAACACAGAGCTGATCCACGACTCTGGTGGAAACATGACCACCCACGCTTACCGGCATGGCACATGTTGAATGAATTGCCATTAGCCTCATCCAGGCAATTGTAGTAATTTTCTCCGACAGTCCAGTCACACCTCATCTTCACTGCCTCTAAATTCTTTCTAGTTTGTTGCTCACTTTCCAAGATCACTGTCATGCAGCAGAACAGGTTTGATATAACATTTCACTACTTTCTTTTAGACATTCAGTGGAAGTGATTTATTACATCAAATACTTTTCATTCTGTGGAATGCAGCTTTTGCTTGGCCTATTTCTGCTCATAATCTCTGCCATACATCTTCCATCTTATGTTGGGATTGTTCCCAAATATTTTAATTTATTGATTTGGTTAAGCATTTTCTCTCCAATCATACCTCCTAATCAAAGGGAAACTAGCAACGGCATCTTCTAGTGATGGAGGATGGACAATGCACATGTGTTTAGTAAACACAATTCTAGGGTTCTAGTATCCACCGATATAAGTGGACAGATCTCCAGCTGAGTAAAGCAGGGCATTTACTTGTCATGACAGCTGAAAATTGCTGTCAAAAACAGAGGTAACATACACCTGAGGGGATGTGGATGTCAAGGCTCTCAAACCCTTATGAATTGAAAAAAACATTGTAGGTAGAGAAAGACATTAATTGCTGTCTTAGGACATTTTTGACTCACAGTTTTAAGACATCATGTAATAAAAAGAGTGAGGAACAGCTTAACCCAGTTATTTCACACATTGGCACCTTGCCGTCTTGACAGACGATAGTTTGTGCTTTAAAAAGGCATAATAACTTTTATCTATGGTGGTAGCGAATGTGGCTGATAAGGCCAATTTGCGCTGTAAATGTCCGTTCACAGTGGGTGCATGTGAACACGTGGTCATTTCCACCATCATGCACCATCAACGCTCAGTGTGTGACTTATCTGCAATAATGTTCTCCTTTGTCTTTATTCCATTTCTGATGTTTGCCCTCCATGCAACATGTTCAGCGGCGACTTGCTCCCAGTATGCATTATCAATGCCTGTATCAGTCATGTCCCACTTACACACATCTTTGTATCGTAGTAGAGGCCGACCCTGAGATCTCTTACCCATCTGTAATTCACCAAAAAAGATGTCCTTTGGTATTCTACCATCATCCATCCTCCTAAGATGTCCTATCCATCTAAGTCTACGAAGACTGAGCATGGAATAAACTGTCACACAACCTGATCTTTCCAATACTTCAGTATTTGTGATTTTGTCTTGCCACTTAATACCAAGAATTCTTCGCAGACACCGCATATGAAAGCTGTTTAAATGTTTCTCTTGGTGTGAGTAAGTTGTCCAGGTTTCACTGCCATAAAGAAGAGTACTAAGGACACAGGCTTGATAGACAAGGACTTTTGTTTTTGCAGTAAGCTTCTTGTTCTCCCAGACTCTTTTTCTTAACCTGTTCATTGTTGTTGCTGCCTTACCAATCCGGATGTTGATTTCCTGATCTAGGGATAATTTGCTATTTACCACTGATCCTAGATATGTAAAATGGTCTACCATCTCTAGTTCGGCGTCGTCAATAAAGATTGATGGTACCCCATGTGCACCTTGTGACATAATCTGTGTCTTCTTGTTGCTAATTGTTAAACCAAATTCAGAACAAGCATTGGAGAATGCAGATAGTAGACATTGCAATTCTCCCTCAGAGTGGGTCGTAACTGCAGCATTATCTGCAAAAAGCAACTCTCTGATCAGTACCCTCCTAATTTTGGTCTTGGCCTTCAATCTCTGAGCATTGTAAAAGCCGCCATCTGAGCGTGAGTGAATGTATATACCACCATCCTGATCACGAAAGGCATATTTCAGTAGAAGTGAAAAGTATATTCAAAAGAGGGTGGGAGCTAGTACACAACCTTGCTTAACTCCACTCTTGATTTCAAATTCTTCAGAAGTTGCACCATCAAACTTGATTATACACTTCATGCCTGCGTGGAACTATTCCACAATGGACAGAAGAGTTGGTGGGCAGCCAATCTTCTTTAGTTCCTTGAACAGACTCTCACCACTGACCAAATCAAATGCCTTTGTGAGGTCGATGAAGGCAATAAACAGTGGTTGATTCTGTTCATGGCATTTTTCTTGCATTTGTCGCAATGAGAATATCATATCAATGGTAGACCGGTTCTGTCGAAAGCCACACTGTGATTCGGGGTAGACTTGATCTCCTAGGACTTGAAGTCTGCGCAGAACAATTCTGGCAAATACTTTTCCAACAATACACAGAAGTGAGATACCCCTATAGTTGTTGCAGTCGCTCCGATCGCCCTTGTTCTTGTACAGTGTTATGATGCTTGAATCTTTGAAATCCTGTGGGACTTGTCCTTCTCGCCAGCATAGCTCTATTAGCTGGTGGATCTGTAGAGTGAGTGTGTCTTGCCCACTCCTGATAACCTCTATTGGAATCCCATCCTTACCTGGAGCCTTGCCAGATGCAAGTTCATTTATAGCACACTTAACTTCTGTTAAAGTGGGAAGTGTGTCCAGGTGGTCAAGAGTTGGTAGAGCCTCTATGGCATTGAGGGCATCATCCGCTAGTTTGGTCTCACTTGAGTAAAGCTCCAAATAGTGCTCTACCCATCTGTCCATCTGCTGTTTCTTATCAGTTATGATTTCTCCAGTCAAGGTTTTCAATGGTGCACTTCTTTTGATCATTGGACCACAGGCTTTCTTTATTTCTTCATACATGCTTCTAATGTTTCCCTTATCACTTGCGATTTGAATGGACTCACATAACTTGATCCAATAATCATTTGCACACTGCCTGGCAGCCTTTTTGCACATCCTTCTAGCTTGCTTAGCTCACTCAGAGTGTTACGCGTTGGTCTTTCCTTGTTTCTTAAGAGAGCTATCTTCTTCTTACCAATCAAGGGCTGCAGAGTCTGGCTGTTTGTGGCAAACCAGTCCTGCCTCTTATGATCCACAGTGCCGTAAACCCCTACGGCAGTTTTATAAAGTTTCCTTAAGTTGACCCCGTTTTTTCATTTACTGTACAATTTTCTGGTGTATCATTGAAAGCGTCTTCAAGTTGCTGTTGAAACTGAAAGCATTTTTCAGGATCGTGAGTGTTAATAATATTAATACTGGGGCTAGATTTGTGTTTAGCTGTGTAGATTCTCTTTGGTCTCAGTCTAACCCTTGCAACAACCAAAGAATGATCCGTATCACAGTCAGCACTGTGGTAACTTTGAGTCAATGATATATGGTTCAGATGTTGTCTCCGTGTGATGATGAAGTCCAGCTGGTGCCAATGGCCGGATCTTGGATGTTTCCATGTTGCCTTATGCAGCTCTTTTGTTTTAAAAAGGAGTTTGTAATACATAGGTCATTTCTAGTGCAATGCTCCAGCAGCCTTTGCCCATTTTCATTCATGCGACCGATGTTGTATTTTCCAAGGTACACTGGCCATGAACTCGAGTCCTTGCCCATACGAGCATTGAAATCACCGAGCATATAAATGTAGTCAGATTTTGGAACTGCCTTGATCACAGAGTCTAACTCCTCATAGAACGAATCCTTCACATCATCAGAGGAATCGAGTGTCGGTGCATATGCAGTAATAATGGGATAATCATTCCCAGTAGCGAATTCTTCACTGCAAAGCCCACACCATGTTGCCTTTTTTTCTGCCTGCCCTCTACCCTTCCAAAAAAGGTGTAATTGTTTTCCCTGAGTGACCCTCCCTCAGCGAGGCGAGTCTCCTGCAGGCCAGCAATATCAATGTTAAGACGATTGAGTTCATCATCAATCACAGCCGTTTTTCTCACATCGTTAATATTGGTCAAGTCAGTGGAAAATCCTGGACACATGATTCTCACGTTCCAGGTTGCAAGCCGTAGCTTGAAGTTTCTATGTTTCTTTTTATTAGTACCTGGTGCATTGGTTTTACAGCCTGCAATTCAGATTTTGTCCTAGCCCCAAGCAGCCATTGAAGCAGACAGGCTGTGGCGGATCATCACCCAATTGGCCGGGGGATGCCCAGCTTGAGGTGGGCGGCAGCAGATCAGTGACATCTGCAGGTGTCTCCCACCGTCAGAGGCAATTCATAGCACCGCATGTCTACTTATAACCCGTAACAGTTGCCTCTCACTTTGATTCCGAGATCGGTTAAGACCAGGGATGGAGTTATTGCCTCTCCATAGCACAAAGCCTGGGCTAAAATATAGAGATCATGTGTTGCCCATGCAGCATGATCCCTCTCTCGACCTGCCTAGTTCACTCCAGAGGAAAGGTAACACCTCTACATCTGGAACAAGACAGGCTGCAGAAGCTGCCGGATCAGCAAAGCAATGCTCTAACAGAAAGCAGGTAGTACCGTCTACTGTTATACGGTAGCTCATTCATATCTGACTAAGACCTGACACCAACATTTGTGACATAAACCAAATGCAATTAGTATAGTATTAAATATTATGATTGTATGAAATTAGTGTATATACAATAAGCACTGGGCCAGTCTCTGTGGCCAAGAATTAGCCACATTGTTCGTAATCCTGTATATCCACGTGGGGAAAACAGCAGCTGCGAGAATTGGTAGCGTTTCGCACCGTGCTGGTTACTTACGGGGGTGCGTGAGCTGGTCGTTCAGAAAGCAATGGCAAACTACTGAATGTAAAACTTGCCTAGTACATCAACAGCAGCTGAAAAATGCTGGTGTTGACTAAAAGTCCTGTAAGGGATATTTTTTTGTTTAATTTGTTGCATATCCCTTATGGGATGTTGCAGTCAACACCAGCATTTTCAGCTGCTCTTGATGTACTAGGCAAGTGTTACATTCAGTAGTTTGCCATTGCTTTCTTAACGACGTAAGGAATATGCAACATAAAAAAAAAAATTAGCAATAGAAGTAGTAAATGTTTCAGCATGCCTTATGTGTACTTATTCAATCTTTAGATGCAGACTGTGTTCCTACATCATTTCCATGCACAAACGGAAAGTGTATCAGCATGGCACTGAAATGTGATGGTGAAAATGATTGTCAAGACAACTCTGATGAACATGAGTGCCGTAAGCATTAGTTTATATTTTGAAATAACAGACTATCCCCAAAACTAATACTTTTAAAGTTGCTTGAATTATTATCATCAGAAAACAGCATTTGTCTGTGAAAATAGTCAGTGCTCTTTCATTTATTTTAAATCTCATTCTTTTTGCTTATAATATAAATTATATGTACCAACTGGAACAATTAACTCCATTTGTGTTCCTTCTCTTAAAATGTGAGGGTCCCATGTATGGGCTTTACCTTGATGTCCCGCCAACATAAATGGATGTTAAGTAGCAATGTATGCCTCTCACATCCAAAGCGCCATGATAACCATGGATTCTACTGTTTGCTCTTGATAGTAACAGACCTCTTCTGTAC
The DNA here is from genome assembly GCA_014155875.1 of Cepaea nemoralis. NCBI lineage: Eukaryota > Metazoa > Mollusca > Gastropoda > Stylommatophora > Helicidae > Cepaea > Cepaea nemoralis. The sequence goes on along the minus strand of JACEFZ010022092.1, from coordinate 719,535 downwards.
AAACCTATCCATGGCAACACCTTCTCATAGTAAACCAGTGTGAGGGGCTGTATAAAAGTTTAGTACTTTAGTAAGAAATCATTAATACCCTATTGATTTAAATTTCCCACATGTACATGGGACATAGGTAGGATTTCCAGATACGTGGGCACCAAAAGGAGGACATAATAAGACAAAAAGGAGGACATATTGAATGTTTAATTTAAATTGTTCCAGATTAAACCCACAATCAATACAATTTTATTATATTAGCTGCCAATAAATCTTTTATCATAGCAGGTGGTTGGTTTACAGAAAGAAAATATTCTTTCAAAGCAGTAAACAGCCTCAACAGCCTCTCAACAGCTGGAAACAAACTGAGCCATCTAGCTTTAGAGTAATAGAGAAGTTGCTGATAGTTAACATGGACATAGTCACAAAAATCCTTTGAAGTTTCTGTTATGACAGTGTATATAGAAAAGCAATTGAATATCTTCAAGACAATAGATTCAACGTTAATCTGCATTAAATATGGCTGTGTAGGATGCAGTTGTGCAGAACATGAACAGAACATCCAACGCCTACTAATGGCTTGCTCAAGGCTTCCTTCAAATGCGAGAACACATTTCTACCTTCTCTTCTGTTAATGTTCTTCATAAGGCATATTCTCCATTGTGCCAGATAATTCCACTCTAACTGCATCCCTGGTATCTGCATCATTATGATTGGTCTGCTCTAAAAATCTCTGGAGAAACGCCTCCCCTTTCTCCTTGTCAGTTGTCACGCGTACACCATCCTCTTTATAAATTGTTCCCACTGTCATAGGCCGATCTCTTCTTTGCATTTGTCTGTGCAGTTTCCAGAATTTATGCAGTGTTTTATCACCCCCAATCTCCTTCATAAAACATTCCCATTTTACTTTCTTGGCCTCTGCAGCACATCGCTTGATAGCCTCCTCCTTGTCTTTCGTGTCATTTTCCGCTATGTCCACTTCCTCTCGTGAGCTTCGGGGTGTCTATCGCAATTTCCTTAGCTGCTTCACTGCAGCTCCCTTTGCTTTCCATGCATTGTCTACTTCTTGGGTCCACCATGGGGGCTGCAAAAAAGGAGTTTTAACAGTCCTGTTGCATGCCCCATGTCTGAGGCGTCCAAGAAGGCAATCGGTCCACTCATTCTGGAAAGTCTTGCGCGCTCTCCCAGCCTTAACTTTCCTGGACTTAGAGATCAGGACTGAGCATGGCATGTGATCACTCCCATGGTCATTCAAAACAGTCCACTTTACATCAAGGACTGATAACTGGGAGACAAGTGCCAAATCAATAGCAGTATCTGCTTCGCCATGCCTCATTGCCATTCTAGTCGGCCTACCATCATCTATGCAGACCACATTGGAGTCCACCATGGCATCCGCAAGTGCAATTCCTTGTCGGTTTTCTCCATGACTGTCCCAATCTCTGTTCCTCGCATTGAAGTCTCCACATATGAGTAGCCTATCACCTGGTAAGTCCTCTAATTCCTTAAGCCAGTCCCATTGTTCCTTTCTGACAAAACAGTCCACTGTGGCATATACATTTATGATGTTCCAACTTAAGCCACCAATCTCCATTTGTATACCCTGGACCTCTCTTGCACTGTGATTCCACTGGCTCAAGTCAAGTGCCACATGCTGTACACCTTTCTTCACCAGCAGACCTTGCCCATGTCTCTTCTGCCCAGTGGGGTTTATATAACTGACGTACCCAGAGCAATGGTATTTATCTGTATTTAACTCCTGGAGCATGAGGACATCAACATCATATATTAGCCTCTCCAATACAGGCCCTCTCTGCCTGGCACTACGACAGTTCCAGTATCCCACTCTTACATGGTTGAAACCTAGTCTCTCCACTTTTCGTCTTGTTCTCCTGGCGCCTGCCATCCTATTTCTGTGCCTTCTTCTGACACCATTTCCTCGCCTTCTCCTCCTCACTCTCTCTTCACTAGCTGCTGAAAGATGTGTCAAGTGCAGAGCACGTTCTCTGTAGCTCCGGCGACGATTCCCGTGTTTAATTAACTCCATAAGCAAATTTTGGATAATGCAGGGGAAAAAAACGGTCACCCTAGCATTGCCTACTTACTAGGGAAGGGGCAGGGGATGTCCCTCAGGAGTCCATATGCCTGGCGCCGCCCCACCCGCATACCAGACGTTCCACGTTCACGACCAACTCACCCGTGGCCATTCAGTCAAATTCAGTCAAAATCAATCAGCCAATCAGATTGTTGTAGGAATGATTAGTAGTGTGACTCTTTGCTGGCTGTTGAATGAGGGAATGGAGCACATATGGGAATATCCTGAGTGCAGTGATGTCAGTTCTGAGCTCATCTCAACAACTCAACTTATCTAAACAAAATGCCACTTCATTCTGGCCTCCGACATCTCTACCAGAATATATGTACAGACTTCTATTTTCAGTTTTAAAATGTCCCTTGCCTCTCCAGCGATGTTCACTAATTCCTAAATTGTTAATATTTAACCTTTAAATCTAATCACATACTATCTTAAGGTTTCCTTCATACAGACTTCTCACATTCCACGTTCCTAGTCTCACTCTCCTTCTTAGTTTGACACATGGGATTTCCTTGGTAACACTGTCAGGAATAACTTCATCATCACGATTACTAGTATTGGCCCCTGTGTCACACTCTTCCCCAGTGTTATCTGATCAGCCTGGCCTGGTGGTCTCACCACCAGATCTCTTTCTTATTAGGTTTTTTATCATGGTTGTTAAGGTTTCAAGGCAAATTTTGCTGAAGGTTGTTTGCCATTGCTTTCCTTCTGGGCGGTGACTGTACTAGTCAGTGGCCGTAGCCATTGTCACAACTGATGAGATCATCTGTCAATCGCCACAGAGTGCAGACCATAACCAACATCAATCTGTCAGGCTGCTCTCACACTTTATCCACCACCTGCTTCCATGGCTTCACGTACCCATGATTGGGGGGGGGGGGGGGGGGGCACTAAACGGGTACTCCACCTTGCCCAAGGGTGTTCTGTAGACTAACAGAATAAAGGAGGCGATGTACATCTCCTTTGATAGGGGATACCCCTACTCCGCTAAGCCCTAAACAACGGTGCAACAAATAATATTATAAGCAACACCACCTTGATTAAGATATCAGATGACAGATATGAGTAGAGAGTCGTGATCACCAGTGTCTACTTCAGACCAGGCACCTGAAGAAGATGTTGCTTGCTCTACCTTATTTTAACTTCCTCTGTTTTCTGCTTTTCAGGTATTTTAAAAGGCTAGTTAGCTAGGTAGTTAATCGACAGATCATCCTCATTGCATATCAAACCATTCAGTCCATAAGTGCTAGGATCCCCTCCTCAGTAAATCCCACAGCGTGTAGCAGCTAATAACACCAGTTCTGTGTTGGTTTATTAAACTTCTTTGGCTTCCTGCGTAGTGTTCTTGTTTGGCCACACCTCTTTTAATTTGCTGTTCTCGTAGTCTGACCATGGTTGTAGATTCATCACAGTCATCACTTGGTTCTTGCAAACTACTTACTTCTTGTAGAGCATTCAGTATATTAGCCTGGTATGTGGCTCATCCACCCTCCATAGTAACCTTACCTGCAAGACTGTCAGCCTGCTCATTTCCTTGTACACCAGCATGCCCTGACACAAAAATTAAACTAATCTTTGCCAGCCTTGACCGCTCCAGAGACAACAACCACTGTCTTTTACACCCACCCCATCTTTTTTAAAAGACTGTCTCTGTGCAGATCTTGCTTAATGGCATATAAACTGTGAACAAAGGCAACTTTCACTATGCCTTTGTCTGTTAGACAGAAGTGTTTATTACCTTATACATTTCAGTCTTCTTAGTTTCTAAAGCTTTTTGAAATTGGTTTGTTCTTTTAGTATTTACAAGTTCACACTTACTTAAACTCATATCCAGTTGTGAAGTCATTGATTGATTTACTATTGTTAGGGTAACATTGGCCTGTTCATTTGGTATAGCGTAGGCCTCAGAAGTGTTGTTTTAATGGGCGGGTCTGTTTGCTGCTTATTTTAAGTCTTTTGCTCTGGTGGATATCCCTGTGCCAGATCATCTAATCTTGCCTTCATTGGACACATTAGCATGTGCTTCATTGGACACATTAGCATACTGCTGTGCTTTTTAAATTTGGATTATACTTTCAAATTATACTTAACATGTAACAGTGTCTGTAGTCACAAGCCTTTTTCATCTCTATTTTCAGCATATATTTTAAGGCTTCCATAATGAGCCTGAGAGCTTGATTGTGCAAATTTTCTTGTCACTATAGAAGTGTATTATTAGCATCAAATAACCATGCTTCTGAGCTGAACTCTTAATTTCTATTAGATTACCACCTTGTAAATCTTTTATGGAGTCTGTTCATTTGTTCCTCAGCTGGTACCTGCCAATTTCATGAAATGGCCTAGTCATCTTCTGATGTTTACGTCTGCATCTTCAATATGTTGCTTCCATGTAGTTTCCTGTCAAATGTTACACCAAGTTAGGTGGGGTAGATTTCTCCCTGATCAGGATGTTGAGGTTTTGTCTATGTTTATTGTGACATGTCATGTCTCTGCCTATGACATAAATATACCCACTGCTTGCTGCATTTTACAATTTTCTATAGTGAGGGGTTACTGAAAAATTCTTAGAATACAGTGGATCAAGACAAAATAAAAATGACACTCTACATTCCTTGGCTGGTAACTCTCCAACCCTCTTGGGAGTATCTTTTCCCTTTACTAGAATTTCTAAATATCCAGTATATGTGAAGTAAACTGACTAATAAACAGCATAATTTCTCAAAAATTAAAATACTTTGGCCACATCTAACATCACAGTAATGAAAGGCATGGTTTCTGGAAAACAAGGCCAACACAACAGTGGGCACAGTGCCTTTAGCAGGGAAACTAGTGAAGGGCCAAGAGTCTTTTCAGTTTGTTGTAATAAGAGTAATATTTATCATCAGTTGAGAAGGGAGGAAAAGTGACACCTAGGGAAATTGTCAATAGTAGTGTGTGCAAATGATGCAAAAAGAGTATCATCATCATTATCATGGGGCATGCCTTGTGGTACAGAAGATCATCATCCTCTACAAATATCTGCCTTTTGTGTCCTTTATAAGTTCAACTGTTGATCACCTTCCATTTTGTCATTAAATCCTAAGTTTTTTCGCTTTGTCTACCTCTGCTCCTAGATCATCCTAAATCTTCTGGTTGTTCCTTTATCCATAGGATTTAACACTGAATAACACAGGTGATATTGCAGATCCTTGGGGTAATCATATGCTTCCTTGTAATCCAATAATTCTGAGGTCCATGAACGTAGGTGGATAGCAACCCAGCAAGAGTGCAGGGTAGCTGCTATCCAATTCACCACCCAGGGACTAACACCCATCTCCATAAGAGTGTGCATTAAGAGATCATATCTGACTCTGTTATATGCATTCTCAAGATCCAGTGCACCTGACATTGTTTCCTGTCTCTTCTGGAACCCCTCATAAACATCAAAAGCAAATGTTTCTTCATTTAACCATGTTTCATTCCTTGGCTGGTAACTCTCCAACCTTCTTTGGAGTATCTTTTCCCTTTCCTAGAATTTCTAAAGCTTAACAGCAACAATCATTTTCAGTATCTTACCAAATGTATTCTACAATGTGATAATCCTATAGCCTTTAAGTCTTGAATTGTCCTTGTCTGGCTTGGATAGTAGGATTAAATAGCTGTGCACCTACTCTAGGGGCACTGATGCTGTGCTAATGCTCAGATTAAAACGAGTAGCCATCTCTTCCAAATCTCCATCGCTTATATCTTTCAAATGGGAGTACCTGACTCCATCAGGTCTTAGCGCAGTGTCTTTTGCTGTTTTACATACTTTATGTCTTCTTTCTGTATGACATACTCATAGCTGTCATCTTTGATGAAAGCTGCTAGTTGCTCTCTCTAACAGCCTCCCTGCTGTCTCCATCAGTGTGATATGTCTGTGTTATAAACCTCACAAGGAAAGCTTCACCTATCACCTTGTCCTTTGTCATGGGCATGTTGTTATTGCCTATATACTGTTCACATTGTGTTAGGCTGGCCTTTTCTATGCCGTTGTCTGTGTAGTTTCCAGAATCTACCCAAACTCTGATCACCTCCCAGCCCGCTCATGAAGTTATCCCATTTAGCTTTTTTGGCCTCTGCTGCACAGAGTTTGAACGCTTCAACTTCTCCTGTTTTCACCATTTCCATCATATCCAATTCCTCTTGTGTGTTTTGCTGTGTCTTTCATAATTTCTATACTTGCTAAGTTGCTGCTCACTTAGACTAAAGCTTAAGATTGTAATAAATAATTCAAGTATATTTGAATATATGAATGAAACAGTATATTATAAACATTCAAATATATACATCAATACAAGATACTATGAATTAGTGGGATATTGGAAGTTATATGCCATAACTAGAACTTCCATGTCCAATATGAATAAATGTGGATCTTAAGCTGTTGAACTATTATGCCTATGAGAAGGTATTTGAAGAATTAATGATGAGTTAAAATTTTTCTCCTTTGTTTATCTGATTTTTATTTTGCAAAACACTAACTGCATTGTTTCTTTTCAAAGGCAGTGCTGCTGTATTGTGTTGTTTGTTTTAGCCAACACATCTGATTTTATTAGAAGTGTCATAAGTGACTTCTATTTATATTGCTGACGTGTCGTCCAATAGGTCGATTAAATAATTAGATTCCAGACGTGCCATCCAATATGTCCGAAGTCACTATTTCTCATGCTGGTGTTTAGTCCTGGGTGCCAGTTCAGTTTCCTTGCACTCCAGATCCCAGAGAGAGAAATTTGGGACACTTGTCAGTTATATGCTGAAGACAGACCAAATCCCTGGATACTCAAGATTACAGCTGAAAGTGGCTCATTAATAGTTAAAAGTAGTTGGTCTTGGTATCCCCAAGGAGTGGGAAGGAGAAGGTTAGATGCTAAGATTTATGCCACTTAATGGACTACTAGGCATGGCAGGTTTCCCCCTGACAGTCTCCCCTCCTTGGCTATAATTAATCCCCCACCAAGCCTTGTACGCAACAGGTTTGTATACACACTTGGAAATAATTACAATAGAACTATGAGTTAAAACAAACTACTACCAAATTTATTAACTTTTATGAGGTTACTAAGATGAAGAATGGCATGTCCATGTAGAAAATATTTACTGAACCTGCAGTGCTCATTTGACAAAGACTCTTATGACAGAAGGCTCCATGGTTAGACGCGTTGCACATTCAACCTGCAGGTTTCCCAATGGGCTCTTACACGAGGATCAGCCGCTTCATTATGTGAGTGGATTGCTGACTGTCCATGGCCCCTTTGAGAGCTGTAATGAAACAATGGAGATGGGTAGTTTATAGTGTTTACACATCTCATAACTAACACATACACACACACACAACATGCACGCATGCACACGTGGTCACACGAACATGGACACATGATTATGCACACATGCGCAGACGCATGGTCACCTGCACATATCTAATTCAGAACATATCTATAAATTCACCTAAACAGGTTTAATTCAGAACCTATATATACATTCACATAACCCAATATAGATGAGTGTTTTTCATCTAAGTGTACCTCATTACTCTCTCCCTCTCTTTCTCTCACACTGTCTGTCAGAAGGGCTTTAGTCACACATTCCTGTCAAACATCAAAGGCCTTCCCTGCACCTGTCTTGAAAAATGAGTGTCCTAAGTCCTCGGTCTGTCCTCATGCAGACATATCATGCAGGCGATGTGAACTGGTGACGTTTCTGCCTCCAAGTGGTTTTACACCAATCTTGGTAGGCATTCGAAGTACTGGTCCAAATAACCAACGTTATTTTTTACGCTGTCAATAGACTGCTTTCCTTCAAGAATTTCTCCCAAGTAGTCAGTCTCCAATGTGCATCAGCTTCGTACAGGATGCCTATCGTGTACAAATAAACAATGGTATTTTGGACACTATCAATAGATTGCTTACCCTCAGGAATTTCTCCTTATTTGTCAGTTTCCAATATGTGTCGGCTTCATGCAAGATGAATCTAAATGTCTATCCTGTTCATGAATCAGCCAAGCACTCACATGGCTTGAATAATGTTGGATGTCTCCAAATTATTACATACAAAATTAAGAAAACAAGTTTCGCCGTGAAACAGTAAAGGCTAGAGCTGGAACAGTACGTAATGAAGAAAATTCACAAGCTTGCAGTTTGGAAGAGTAATAGAAACAGAAAACTAAAGTAACTCTAGGAACAGAAGACAAAATGGTAAAAAAATATAATAAGTTAATAATTAGGAAATTCTGTCACTGGACTTATTACTTAAGTCATATGATAATCTCTTCAGACAGTATCCCTTGCTATTGTGCATGCATTTGAGGGTTGTCGGCACTGCTGTAGTTTAAATGCTGTCTCTCATTTATGTCTTGTCTCCTCCCCTTTTTCTTTGGTGATTACCTGATGTCCAGTATTCCTTTAACTCCTCCCCCACTTCCACTATGACTGTTGTCAATAATTTGACTGATGCTACACTATGCGCCTGAACGCGCTCCGGCCGCTGTTTGGAATGCGATTGGCTTTATATCAAACATACATTTCAATCTGCTGTTACATCCTTGCTTTCTGTGTTTGTCAAAATTTTAACTCGCTTTATCTCCGTGTTGTGAAGAGGTGTCAAGCCTGTAGTCTATTTTCACCGCAGTTCGGTCAGTTCACACGTGTCTGGTTGAGTTTATTATCTCTCAGTCCGAGCGTAGGCGTTAACCCATGGTTCTTGGCATTTTCTCAAGCCGAAATGTCACACCTCCATTCTATGCCTTTTCTCTGCTCTAGTTGTGGTTACTAATTGATGTTCCCACCGTTTCTAGAAGACAGTCCTCGCTTTGTGCGATAATGCATAATTGGCGTCATATAAGATTGATAAGGCTGGGCGTACTTTTTAAATGCCTATTGGCTCATTTTGTTTATTTTTAATGCTTTCTTCGGGAATGAGAGAATCATTCTGGTGGATTTGTGGTGTTCTATAACAAGAAGAAATAGTTTATACCTGTTAAACATTTCAGCCATGCCGACATATAAGTGTATGTTACTGTTGGGACTCCTAAATATCTTTGTGTGGACGTTTGTCTCTGTGCACAAATGGGTGGTCCAGAATTGACAAAGCATATAGCTGTCTTATAAACAAGTGGTTCTCAACCGGTCGGGAATCCCCCCCCCCTCCCCCCCCGCCCAGGGGGGGATTTTAGGGTTTCAAGGGGGGGGGGACGGCTTCCTGGCCTAGAGGTTAGCCACTTTTCTCAGTAATCTCGTATACTTACGTAAGCAACGTGACGACGGTGAGAATCAGCAGTGGTTCGAATCGCGTCGGTTACTTACGGGGTATGTGAGCTGGCTGCTCAGAAAGCAATGGCAAACTACTGAGCGCAATCTTGCCAAGAAATCAACAATCAGCTGAAAGATGCTGATGTTGACTGCAATGTCCTGTAAAGGATATGCAAACATTTCAGGGGGGGGGGGGGGAGTGGAAATTAAGATTATTTCAATTCAAGATCACGCTAATACTAGAACCGATTACTTGATATAGTTTTTCCCTTCATACTTTACTGTTCTGTACTTCTCGTAAGTATACTCACAAATCACGTTGTTTTGTAGACGTCTAGACTTGTTTTAGTATGTGTTATTAAATTTAGCTTCCATTGTTACATATACTGTGTAGAGGCAGGGGAGGGGGGATTTGTAAGGAGGAAATACGAAAGAGTGGGAGGGGGATGACATTCTGAACATATGGTGAAGGGGTGCATGAGTCTAAAAAGGTTGAGAACCACTGTTATAGACAATGTTGAGCTTTCTCTTCTGTCTGTCCACATGTGCACAAGTGTGATGTGACCAATATCATTTAGTGAGAGTGTTCTGTTCTTGTGTGTCTTATTCTGATGTGGAAAAGAAATCCCTTTTTTGGTTGCTTAACATGATAGTGATAGTTGTCTCATTGTTGGCTGCGTTTTACCCCTATCCTGCCACCAAGTAGTTTGAGCAGAATTTTCCATTTGGTGAATAGGTTTGCTATACCTAGTTAGGCCACATAAGCTCCATTCTTCACCATCCTGGTTTAATCATGCCTAAGTTAAATAAAGGTGTCACAAGCCTCATCTTTTGATGTCAGGTTAACTTACAGTTGCCAGAAAAAAGGAAATAAAGAAAGATAGATAAATGTCTTTTAAGATAAATCTGATATAATTTCACATTTTTACAGTATATTAAATAACTCATGAAAGACATTGTTAATATTGAGTGAAGTATTGTGGAAACTATTACTTTTTAAATACATATATTTACATCAGTGTAAAGACAGTACCATTCATTTTTTTTTCATTATTAGCGTCGACCACTTGTTCTGTTGGTTTCTTCCGTTGTGACAGTGGAAAATGCATTTCTGAAAGGTGGGTCTGTGATGATGCTTCTGATTGCCCAGATGGTTCAGATGAAAAGCTGGAGATGTGCAGTGAGTTTAGTGTTTCATTATCTTTTACTTTTTGTGAATGTTGGCTATATTTCATTGTGTATATCACTGATGATTTAATTTTTGTTCAATGTGTGAATAGAAAAATAATGTTATTATTGAATGACTTTTACTAATGTGATGATTGCAAGGGAAAGACTGTACTTTAGGCAGAATTTCCTAATCACAAACACATCAGTAGTTTCCTAAAGTTAGCTCATTAATTTAGAAGAATATTCACTATATTGTTCAACTGTATTTATAGCTCTATGAAAATTGGAGCAATTGAATATAAAGATTTTTGTACAGTCAACCTCATAAATCATGTCAGTAAGCTTCTACTCAGAATTATCATGAGAAGAACAAGAAGATCATTTAAATGGCATATGGTGAAGAACAGTATGGATTTGTGAAGGAAAAGGTACAGATAATGCAATATACACATTAAAAACACTAATAGAGAGATCAATAGAGACATAGAGAGACTATATTTGTGCTTTATAGATTATACCAAGACATATCATAAAGTAAAACATGAAGAAATGTTAAAAATATTGGAAGATGTCAAAATTCATCTAAAGGATCTAAGACTAATAACCAATATTTACTGGAAACAAGTATCAGCAATTAAAATGGGAAATAAATAAGGCATATATTAACAGATAAAGTAAACAAGGGTGTGTTTGTTGCTGGATCTATTCTCTCTCTATAGCCAAATAATAATGTGAGAGCAAAGAGTGGCCAGGAATATTATTTGGCAGTTATAATATAAACAATCAGTGCTATGCAGATGACATACTATTCTTCATCATCATCATCATCATCTTCCACTTCTGCCATCAAGCGTCGTGGGGAGGAATAATTTGCACTCCAGCGCCCGGTGGGCGGCACTGGATAGTGTCATTCCATGTGATTGTACAATGTCTTTGATGTCGTCAGTTCATTTTCTTCTTGGACATCCTCTTGGTCTCATAGCAGATGAATTTTGATGTAAGGCCAGTGATGGTAGTTGATGGTGTTGCATACTAACGACATGGCCAAACCACTTGATGTTCTGTTTTCAATAAATGTGGCACAAGGTGTTGATCCCACTGTCTGTCTGATAACAGAATTTCTTACTCGGTCTTGGATTGTTAAGTTGGCAGCTCTCCTCAGGCATCTCATCTCGCAGGTGTTAATTTTGCAAAAGCGTGTGTGATTTGGATAAAGTCCAAGTTTGAGATTGGTAGCATAGGGTTGGTGAGAATATGCTGTTTATTATCTGTTGTTTTGCGGACATGGGTATATTTGGATGTTTCAATAAGGGTGATAGTTGATATGTAAGTGTACCAGCTTTTTGACATCTGATGTCGATTTCTCTGTCCAATTTGCTATCTTCTGTGATCTTACTTCCAAGATATTTGAATTCTTTAACTTGTTTCAGAGTTGTGCTATTTATCTGTGCACTTAGTGGACAAGGCGATCTGCTAACTTGCATTACTTCGGTTTTGGCTGTGATTATACTCATATTGTATCTGCTGCAGGTTGAACTCAGATTATTAATATGATATTGTAGTCTGCCCTCATCGCTGTAAAACAGGCACTGATCGTCTGCAGAAAGAAGTTAATTTTTTTCCTGTGGATCAGTTGTTTCATCTGGAGAAATGAGTTCTAAATTTTCTGAATCTGTTCTATCAAGACTTGCTTCTTTGGATATTCTGTCCATGTAGATATTAAATAGCAGAGGAGAGAGCACACATCCCTGTCTCACTCCTGTATTGACTGTGAACATATCTGATATACCTTCTTGTGTTCTTACTGCACTTTGGCTTTAGTTGAGTTATTGAGTTGAGCTGAGTTAAGAACCGACATCACTGCACTCAGGACATTCCCATACGTGCTCAGTCCCCTCGTTCAACAGCCAGCGAAGAGTCATACTACTAATCGTTCCCACCGCTATCTTATTAAAAGTTCTCCTGGTCTTCCCTCTCAGTTTTGTAATTCTTCCAGAACCCCTGCCGATCCTCCACAATCTCATTCTTTCCACATATGGGTTTCTCAAACTGTTCCTCCGCCTTCTCCACCTGGTCCCACAAGCGCACGACCACCTCCCCCTTGTCCATATGCAAGATACCACCAAGAGGTGCATTCCCTGCTAGCCTATCAGCCTGTTCATTCCCCCGTACACCTGCATGGCCAGGGCAAAATATCCATACAATTCTCACAATCTGAAGCGACGAGAGCCATTCCACACGAAACATTCCCTTCTTCACCTTGCTAAGCATATTCTATGAATCAGTAATGAATACAGCGTGTGTTGCAGTAGTCTCCTCTAGCCACCGGAATGCCGCTGTTACTGTCTCCACCTCCATTCTCATGCTGGAGGTCGTAGTCTCATATGCCAAGCTCTCCTTTTTCAAGACTCGCCCATTAGCCTTTGCAATAAAGCCCCAGTCTGTTTCTCACCACTGACCCATCGGTGTAGGTGACTATGTCACCTTGATGTGTGTTGCTCTGGATTAGCTGTTGCACTTCAAACTCAGTGCGGCCCGCTGCTCATTCTCTGCTCTCACGACCCAGTGTTATTATTACATTGTGCCAGTCCGTCATGTTATCCGGAACTTCAACCTACTCTCTTTCACGATTGATGGTCTCTAGATCACACACCTGACTTATAGAAAGTTCTGCCTGTGCCATCCAGGATCTGCCTCGTCTTAGTCTATGACCCTTTACCATATCCATTGCTGCATGCAGTGGGTGATCCCTGTCTGCGGCAACTCTCAGGTATCATTTGGCCTGAAGGACCCTATGTCTATCCGTCATTGTAGGTAGCGCCAGGATATGCCTCATGCAGATAATTGGTGTGTCCTTTGTGCACCCCAGTATTAACCGCATGGCAGCATTCTTTATGCACTCCAACCTTTCAAGCTGGCTTTTTGATACTGTCAACAGCCCCAAACCATACTCAATGACAGAAATTATTAACTGCTGAAAGAGCCTGTACAACATCCTCTGATCTACCCCGGTTGCTGTGTGCCATATTGCTGCTGACAGGGCTGTTCCATGATAATATACTTAATATACTTAATAGTAAGCATCACCTGGATCTTTTCTCCTGGGCATGCCGGTGTGCTGGGGAATGAACAGGCGGACAGATTGGCTGGCTCTGCAAAATTTGTTGGAGTATTGATGCATGACAAGGCAGACGTGGTTGCGGCCTTGTGGGAGCACGTGTACACCTCGGAGGAGCAGATGGAGCACCATGGTCTGGTAAGAATGAGACAACGAGGTGTGACGAGGGGATCTGGCCGACGCTTGGCGCTTGGAGGAAAGGCGAGACGGACATATAATCAGATTGCTACTGGAACTATTAGTGTTGGAACTCTTCGCTGGCTGCTGAGGATGGGGACGGAGCGCTTATGGGAATGTCCTGAATGCTGTGATGTCGGTTCCTAAATCAATCAATCAATCAATCAATATACTTATATGAACTCTAACAAAAGTATATCTCGGCTTGCTTCGATAAATCAACAACAGCAATATAACAAAGATGATGAGAAAGACTTCTTTGACGTGAGTCCAACAAAACTGTCGTTTAATACGTTTTACAGCATGCAAGGATTAACGTGTCCAATAATTACTATGCAGCCCTTGCAGGGCCTGTTATACCTATCATTGCCACCGTTGACAAATTGTACTATACGTCCTCTAAGATTCTTCACTCATTCCATCTGTTGTGTTTCTTTCCGCTCTGGGAAATACAGCTATTTCCTTTCGCCATTGGTTCATTGCTTCGTGGTGATATTCTGCACCATGTTGCTAAGTCTTTTCCTTGTCAGTTAGTAATATTCCGCCACTAGTTTAATGCCAAGCAACTATCAGTCCAGTTTAATTTAGTGACATCCAACTTGCACTGCCTTCTCGTTTGCCTCTCCCCACAAATCTGCCGTTGTTGGGCTAATCGCTCTGTGATGTTTCTTGTGTTTCTAACGCGTCTCCTAGTTTTATATCGTATTTGGCGTCGAGGATTTCTCTCTACTCCATATGAAATCATTCATGCTCGCACCGACTATATGGCAGTATGCCCCCCTCCATTTTAAAATGATGCAATCATTTTTCTGAATTGATCAATTAACCTGACACATAGCAGTGAGTCATATCTATGCTTGTAAGACGTTATGCCCCCCCCCCCCCCCCCCCCTATTAATCACACACAAAATAAAACAAAAATTATTTACGATGGGCACGCACACCTGTCTACAATCCCGCGGTAGACGTCGTGTAGACAACCCATGGGGAGGTTGTACTAACTAACTATAACAAATTAGCCCCTCATTTGTCAACAAGGACAAGCATCCTAACTCTAGCTAAATAACTGGAGTAAGGGGACGTGTGTGATTCACAGGTACCAAATCGTCAATACCAGTGAACTTGTCGCTGAATTATTTATCCACTGCTGTGTCCGTATGGCATATATATATAGGTGAGGTGTTCTGCCTTCTTTGTAGATATCGTGCAATCGTATGAACTTTGAGACTTATACAGCATCGACTGTTGACTATCGACAAATTGGGTTGTGTAATGCAATGGCACTTATTCTCTATTTGCGGCGCAATCATAATGTGGCATAACCTTCTAGATATCGCACCTGTATCTGTTGAGAGCGATCAAGATAATAACCTGATTATAAGCATTTATTAACTAATTAATTATCATAACCGAAGAACGTCAATACTTAATTATGCTAAATTTAAATCTTGTGAACAATCTAATCAACATTATAATACTGTTCATAATATTATACTGATAACACTGTATCACACTCTATAGTCTACGCAAGTGTTTATCATTCCATTAAATTTGTGGAATTGTTCAGTGTCACTTTCCTATCACTCAACAGTGTCAATATAATTACTATTTGTAATTTCAGAAACCACGTGTTCAAAATTGTCATAAACATATACAAACGCAATCCTTCCGAATTCTCGAATCTCGAAAGTTCATTGACCATAAAGAATCATCTTAGTATCTGACGTATGCGGAAAAATAACAGCTTCATCATGCTGCATCTCATGTCACATCATGTCTCTGCCAAAAAAATGAAAATAACAACATATGTATATAAAACTATGACAAATATGGTAATTTGTTGTTTGTTGTGGAACATGTCATCTCATTGGGTGTATTTGCCATACAAATCAATCACCCGAAATAACTAACTTATAACTGAACATAGACAACTAGTAACAAAGAAAACCACTGTGTAGACGATCTAGAGTTGACTAAGAAGATCAGCTAAATTGTTGTCCTTGCCTGTAATGTGACAGATATCAAATTCATAGTCTTGTAAGAGGAGTGATATAACTAACTTATAACTGAACGTAGACAACTAGTAACAAAGAAAACCACTGTGTAGACGATCTAGAGTTGACTAAGAAGATCAGCTAAATTGTTGTCCTTGCCTGTAATGTGACAGATATCAAATTCATAGTCTTGTAAGAGGAGTGACCATTGATGTATTCTGGAGTTCTTAGGATGACCAGACTTAAAGATTTGCAATGGCTTATTGTCCGATAGAACTAGAAATTTCTTCTCAAGAAGATATCTAGAAAATTTCTCAATACTCTCAATTAACGCTAAAGCTTCAAGTTCAGTGATAGCATAATTTCTCTGCGTATCTGACAGCTTCTTACTAAAATAAAGAATAGGATGTAACTTGCCGTCATGTAACTGGAGTAACACTGCTGAAATTGCATGAAAACTCGCGTCTGTCTGTAAGACGAAATCTTTTGAAATATCAGGTAGCTTTAGAATAAGATGAGTACTGAAAAGAGTTTTGATCTGCTGTAATAGTTTGTCATGATCATTTGTCCAGACAATTTTCGTAGGCTGACCTTTCTTGAGAAGTTCAGAAAATGTTGCTGTCATATCAGCAAAATTAGGAATAAATTTCTGATAGGAGTTAATGAGACCTAATAGACTTCTCAGTTCATTTTTAGTGGTAGGTGGTTTGATGTTGAGAATTTTGGTAACTACCTGTGGATCTGTTTTACGAAACCCATAAGAAATTCTATGACCAAGAAATTGTATTTCAGTGAAACCCTATTTCAATCTTGCTCGGTTTAGCTTTAAGACCATGTTGTTGTATTCTCTGAAATACTTGTTTTAAAATTTTAACATGTGTGTCTATGTCTATAGTATGGATACAGATATCATCCATATACAGTAGCAACATTTAGAAATACCATGCAGCAATTTTCTCATCAATGCGCATAAATGTGCTTGGTGCATTTTGAAGACCGAATGGAAGATATGCCCATTCATATAGACCTAATGGAGTGCTAAAAGCTGTGATATGCATGGAATCTTCATCCATGGGAATCTGCCAATATCCCTTGGTAAGATCAATCTTTGAAAAGAGTTTAGAGTTTGCCATGCCTTCGATTAATTCATCAATATTTGGCATTGGTTCTGCATCAAGAAGTGTTAACGCGTTTACTTTTCTGTAATCGACGCACAGACGCAATGAACCATCTTTCTTTTTCACTATCACTACCGGAGAACAGTAATTTGAAATTGACTTTTTATAGATACCACTTTGATCTAGTTCAGATATTTCAGCTGTAACTTTCTCTAAATAATGTATCGGAATAGGATATGGTTTCACTTTCACTGGAATATCAGAAAGTAATGTGATTTTGTGTTTGATAAGCGATGTCTGTTCCGGCTTATCAGAAAAAATTGTACTAAATTCTTGTATCGCTGACATCAGTTTATCTTTATCATGTGTCGACAGATTTTGATTTATTTGTATAGCTTGCCAACCGTTGTCACTATTAACTGTTGGAGTTGGTATTTGGTGTGCAATGGCGTCTTCTTGTTGTTCATTAATCACCCAGCATGCCGCTGCTACTCTGTGTGGTATTTGTTGTATCGCCTGTGGTGTGTCTGTGTCACGTGCAACGTATGGTTTTAACATATTAATGTGGAAAATTTTATGTTTTCCTTTTACATCAATGAGATAATCCACGTCACTAACTTTTCTGATGACTCTAAATGGACCCTGCCATGAAGTAACAAGACAATCACGAGGGTCGGGTAGTAATAACCAAACTTCGTCTTCTTCTTTCAAGACTATTGTCTTGGCGTTTCTGTTATCATACTGCCTGTATTTCTCTCCAGCCATTTCGAGTGCAGATTTCGCAATTTGACAAGCCGTTATGATTTTATCTCTTAACTGAGTAACCATTTCATAGGCTTCTCTTTTCGGGTGGTCATATGTTTTGTTTGTCAGCATGTCATTGTATAACATCAATGGACCACGAGGATTAGCGCCGTACACAAGCTCAAACGGAGAAAAACCCGTACTTGATTGTGGTACCTCACGGTACGCAAATAGTACTGCAGGCAATAGAATATCCCAATCTTTAGGTCGCTCAGCTGCAACTTTTGCTAGGGTTCGTTTAAGGACCCCGTTGTAATTTTCATTGACCCCATTTGTCATTGGGTGCCAAGGTGAACTAAAGACTTGTGGAATACCTAGTATTTTCATCGCTGCTTGGGTAGCCGCAGATATGAACTGACTACCTCTATCAGACTATATACACCATGGAAATCCTATACTGCTGAAAATTAATAATAATGAATCTACGATGGATCTACTGATGATGTGTTTGAGTGGAATAGCCTCTGCCCAACGAGTACAGAGATCAATCATGGTTAAGATGAACCGATTACCATGATCAGTAGTAGTATTTAGTGGACCAACAATATCCACCGCAATCTTCTGAAATGGGCGTGATGCCAGATCAGTTTTCTGAACATGAGCTTTGGGATGCTTGCCTTTTTGTGTGGTTCTTTGGCATAATGTACATGAACGAACATGCGTCGTAATATCTTTGGCATAACCAGGCCAATAAAATTGTGCCAATAATCTGTGAGTGGTCTTAGCAATACCCATATGACCCGCAAATGGCGAATCATGTGCAAGCTTCAGTGCCTCACTGCGATATTTGGTAGGTAACACTGTTTGTAATAGAAGTGTTGGACCTTTGTTGTACTGTCTGGTTAGAATATTATTGTCCAACATAAATTGCCAATTACCATGCTTAGCTTGTTTAGATGGTTCTTGTATGCTTTTAAAATAGATTTGTAATGTAGGATCTTGTCTTTGTTCATTAGCTAAGTCAGCTGTCAGTGTGATAGTGTTCTGAGTGTTGTCACTATCAGTCTGAGAAGATTGTTCTTTTTGTCTCATCTCTTGGGCTCTTGTGACAGCATTCATTGGAGTGTGGCCAATCTCCCATTTAATCGCCTCTTCGTGAGTGCGATCATTCGCATTGGGTTCGTTCCCAATGAGTAAACTGTCACAAGGATTAGGTAGCACTGCTGCATTTACTGTGCCTTCAAAGTATGGAGATTGTATCGTGATGGTGGCAATTTTATATCTTTCTATTGTGCCACCAAAAGTTCTGCAGGCAACAGTTTTGCCTGTGTAATCTTATTCTCTTATCAACTTTTGGTCTACTCCAATAATTGATGCCCCTGTGTCACGAACGCATGTAGTAGGTTCGCCATTTACCCATGCCTGGTGAACTTTAAGTGTGCCATTCTGGATATTTGCCGCATTGGCTTCATGAATGGTTGCTAGACATTCGTCATTAAGGATGTCTTTCTCAGTCTTTTCTATTCTGTCATTGTATGTCTGGATAATAGCTGCATGTGTGTCCTCTAAGTCGCCCGAATCGCTACTGGAGAACACATACACAGTACTTGCTTCTTTCCAAGTATTTCTCATCGCACATGACTTACTGGTATGCCTGTCGTACGCCCGACAAGAAAAACATTTAACACTCCTCTTGTAGGAGTCATACTTACTTCTTTTCTTTTCCGTGATGTCTCTCAAGTATGAAACATAGCCAGGATGTTGATCACACATTTCCAAAGACCCGTGAGACAGTTTACAATGTTGACATCGTGTGAAATGACCCTTCCTTGGTCTGTCGGAATCTCTGTTTGTGGTCTGATAAGGTCCCCTGTTTCTATTTGAAAATTTCTTAAACTTACCATTACCTTTGTGATTCTGGATTCTGGCGCTAGCCCCTATCACAAGTTCTGGTTGTGCGCATTCAGCAAATATGTCACGGTGGGCGTTATAAAACGATTCACCCCATGACTCCATCTCACTAAGTGACTTACATTTATTCTCTACGAGGAATACAGACATAGCTTCAGGTATTGCAGAAAGAAGTTGTCTCTCAGTATCAGATCACGTATCTTATCGAAATCAGAACCAACATCTGCTGCTCTTAACCACTTGTCAAAGCAAGAAGAGGTCTCAGACATGAAGTCAAGGAACGTTTGGTTCGCTTTAGGAGATAGTGTCTTGAATTTTGTACGTAAACCAGCTTCGTCCATAGAAAAATGTGCAAGGACCCTATCTCGCATGTATTTATAGTTGGTTCACAAATTCTCAGGGATCAACTCAATCACCTCTAAAGGTTCTAACATGAGATGTCGATGGAATAAGATTGGTAAGTCCTGTTCAGGAAGTTTGTAGAATTTGGCTAGCACCTCAAAATTAGTAATCCAGGAACTAACTGAATCACCTTGTAGAAAGTTATGAATCAGACCTTGGTACTTCTTGACTGGATCATTATGCTTTGCTTGTATTCTTTCTCGTTCTATCTCAGCTTCACGATCCATTTCCAATGTCTTAACCTTCAAATTACCCTCAAGTTCCTTGTCCTTCAAAAGTGCTTCGGCTGCAAGTTTTTCATTCTCAAATGCTAGTTGTCTTTCCTTCATTTCTCTTTCTGCCACTAACTTTTCTTTTTCAGCCGCTATTCTCTCCCTTTCCAATGCTAATTCTTTTTCTTTTGCCACCATTTTCTCTCGTTCTAGAGCTCATTCTCTATCCTTTGCAACCATTCTTTCTTTTTCTATTGCCATTTCCTTTTTTAATTCTTTCTGAAATGCAAGCTCCTTTTCCTTGCTTTCTTTCTCTGCAGCTAATCTTTCTTGTCTTTCTTCTCTTTCACGTGCTGCTTGTAGTTGTTTTTCCTCCTTCTGTTGCATTTGGAATACTTTACACTCCTGTTTCGCCCATGTCCTTAGCTCAAGACCGGTCAAACCAGACGTCTCACCCATGTTCATAAAGTCTTGTAGTGTTGTCATGTTGTCCTAACTGCACTACAACTTATCTAGCTGAAATAAAATAGTGGAGTGCAAAGGGATCGACAAGATGCAAGTGCGTTGTCAACAGCGTAGAAGATATATCAATATACAAATGTTGAACAAAATGTCAACTCCAAAATGAACAATAATGTAGAACAGAATAATGCAAGAAAATTAGCAAACTTAGCGTGAATAAATACCGTCCTAACCGTTACAATATGTAAATACCAGAAAATAGTATGAAAAATATATTCTGTATAAAGGATATAATAACACAAGACAAATAACAGTTATGAGAAAACGAGTGACGTGTAACGTAAACACATATCTATTCTTATAAAAGAAATAACACTGGCTAATGATATAAAGATAACTAACGTAACTGACTACTACAACACAATACTAGTACCGACAAATCGTGAGATCACTATAAAAGAAATTCGTAACAAGCTGACGAGTGTAAGTACAAAATGTATCTCTATGCTATATAATGATTTTACTTAGCACAGAGATAGTCCACCAACCACCCACGTCGTCAATGAAACGACGAATTGGCCATCGTTAAATAATAATACGTATGAACACACCCAATTAGATAACAAATAATGCAGCAATCAACAAATATACTGGCCTTATGTAGACATGATGTGTTGAACAATTTGGCGTTGAGATGGGTATCTGACTAATAATGATACCACCGGTGACGTGATGTAGGTTTGTCGTTGAATTCCATGACAAATAGTGTGTGAGATGATGTCCTTTGAAGTGTGTGATGTCCTATATAGTGTAACTACTAGTGTCCGTAATGTAGATCCGTCCTGATGTCCGTGTAAGTTGAGATGGTGGAAGTGAAGTCGTCTGCGCTGATTTCCAGTACTTGAGGCGTCAGTATAATATACCGAAATATCGTTTTGATAATACAATGTGGCACCGTGGCAACGCGCCTGCTGTATCAGACGAATTAACACTAACAGCACCGGTGTCACTGGTTAAGGTGTGGACCTTACGATGATAAGTAACTGGCTGCTCCGTCTGTCTGGTGGTGAAATATGGAACTCTGGGAAATACAGCTATTTCCTTTCGCCTTTGGTTCATTTCTTCATGGTGATATTCTGCACCATGTTGCTAAGTATTTTCCTTGTCAGTTAGTAGTATTCCGCCACTAGTTTAATGCCAAGCAACTATCAGTCCAGTTTAATTTAGTGACATCCAACTTGCACTGCCTTCTCATTTGCCTCTCCCCACAAGTCTGCCGTTGTTGGGCTAATCCCTCTGTGACGTTTCTTGTGTTTCTAACGCGTCTCCTAGTTTTATATCGTATTTGGCTTCGAGGATTTCTCTCTACTCCATATGACGTCATCCATGCTCGCACCGACTACATGGCACTGCCATAGCCCTCAATGCATTAAGTCCCCTACCAGCCTTCACCACTAAATCCTCCACATGATCCTTAAAAGACAAACACATGTCAAAGGTGATACCCAAGTGCTTCAGTTTACTCTCTCGACGAAGAGGACATCCATTCAACATAATACCTGGGACTTTGGCTTGAGTGGTACATGACTATGTTTTCTAGCAATTGCCCTTGTATCCCATAGTCTTCAAAGATTGTCCATAATCTGTCTACTCTATCAAAAGCCTTTTCCTAATCTACAAAAACAATATTCTGCTAATCACTATATTCAATAGTTTTTTCACATATTTGTCTAAGTGTAAATAGTGCATCAGTGCAACTTTTACCTTTCCAAAAACCAAATTGTACTTTGCTTAACTGTTGTTCAACTATGGGTCTAGTTCTTTGTTCCAATATATACCTCTATGTGTTTCGCACTCCCTCATATTGCCTTTCTTTTTCCATAAAGGTACTATTATTGCCTGTTGCCAATCATCTGGGACTTTTCTTTCTTCCCACGCTATATTAAAAAGTCTTGTTAGCCATTCAACTCTGTTTTCCCACAGGCCTGAATAGCTTCTGTGGTTATTCCATCTGGATCCGGTGATTTGTTTTTGAGGTTTTCTATATAACTGCTTTGACTTCTGCAGGTATGAAATTTGGTTCTTGTTGTCCATGACTATTAGGCACAAAAGTGAGGTTTTCTATGTTATTTGTGGGGTTAAGTAGTTCTTGAAAGTATTATGTCCACCTTGCTAGTCTTTGCTGTGGATTAAATAATGGTATGCCTCTTTTGCTGTTTATGATGGTGGTTGGGTTGTAGCATGCATCTCTGTTTCTCATTATATTGACACGTTTATAAAATTCTCTTGTGTAGTCTTTGCTAAGGGTCACCATCTGTTCACCGTATAATCTTCAGGATTCATCTTTAGATGCTCTAATTGTTTGCTTGGCATTTCATCGTGCTGTTCTATAAGTAACACAGTCTTGTTCAGATTTGGTTGTGATCCATTTTTTGAATGCTACCTTCTTTTTGAATATGCTATCTTTAACTTCGTTGTTCTACCAAGCTGTGCTTAATCTTTTGTCCTGCCTTACTTTCTTTGTTCCACATTTATTTTCCAGTGTGTCGAGCATGGCAACCTTGAAAATTGCCCATTCCTTATCTACGCTTGAGTAGTCATCAGGGATGCTCTTATGTAGTTTTTTTATTTCTTGATTGAATTCGTCTTTAACCGTATTTTCCTGAAGCTTCCTATAATTGATGACATGTGTTGTTACTTTTTTGTTTCTTATTTTCCTGTATGTTGGAATCTTTTTTATTATGACTGGTTTGTGATCAGTATCAACATCTGTACTTGAATCTACGCGGGTAAGTTAATAAGTAAGTCACAAATGACTGTAGAAAAATAACTAAAGATGATAGCAACTTGAAACAGTTTATTTTTATAGATACACTGTCCCTTTATTTCTCAACACAATTTCCACCAACATTGATGCAATTATCCCATCGTTTTATCAGTCCTCCCAAACCGGCTGCATAGAACTGCGTGCTCTGTTTTCTAAACCACGTTTTCACTTCATATTCAACTTCGGCGTCAGTTGCGAAATGTCTCCTGCCAAGGTGGGTTTCCTGTTTATGCTGACAAATGTTTGTCCCGTAAAGCAGTGCATAGCTGGGTAGAAAGCGTTACGAGGGTGAGTCAATAAGTAAGTCACACAGTTCTTTGGGATGGTAGGCCAATGAAAACAAAGTACGCAGTTCTATGCAACCGGTTTGGGAGGACTGATAAAACCATAGGATACGTGCGTCAACGTTGGTGGAAATTATGTTGAGAAATAAAGGGACAATGGGACGCAGAGGTGTTTCCAAGGCACCAGGGCCGGGTTATATACTGGCCAAGACCTATTGACGCGTCCTCGTCGAGCGTCCTGGGCAACAGGTCCCTTTGGGGTCCTGGCTAAAGTCAATAGGATCACCGATTCCTCCGAAGTCAGAGAGTGTCTGCCTGTACGGCGAGGAACCACCAGTCTGCACACCAATAAGCCAGACATGGGACAACGGATACTCATGCAAACCTCAGGTCCTGTATGACATCACACTGATGTTGGACAACAGGATGTCTTCATCCGACATACAGGACTTCGCGTTGGAGCTCAAGCCAACGAACACAAGCAAGCAAGCAAGCAAAGGGACAATGTATGTATAAAAATAAACTGTTTCAAGTTGTTATCATCTTTAGTTATTTTTCTACAGCCTTTTGTGACTTACTTATTAACTTACCCTCGTAATAGTAGTCCTCTGTCTGATTTCCTAAGTAGAATAAAGTCAATTTTAGATGCTTGATCTATGTCATTCATTTATACCAGGTTTTGGTGTGGCTACGACGACGTTGAAAAAAAAACTATTTGCTATTATTAATCCGTGTTGGAGCATATGTTGAGTAGATGTTGACCATTGCTGTTACATTCAGTCTCTGTTCGCTGAATGGCCCCATGCATTCATCCCACGGTATTCTTCATGTGCCTATTCATTCGTTAAAATCACCCATCACAATAAGTTCATCTGTCTCCCTGACATTATTTAACGTGTCTGCAAGTCTTCACGTGTCTGCAAGTCTACTCGTCTTTGTCTTCGTCGCTGTAAGTGTCGTTACATGGGGCGTATGTTTGTATAAAAGTTGTTGTTCTATTTCCTTCTTTGATCTGTACAAGTATTATGCTTTCTGATATAAATTTAGTGTTGATAATGGCTTTCGCTTTTTCTGGACGAAACAAAAAACCCACTCCATGTTTGGCTGTAGCTCGCTGGTCGACGTCATTCCATATAAGAAAGTAACTTTAATGTGTTTGTTTTGTGTTCTGCCCCTTTTTCCTAGTATCTTTGGGTCGTAATATTTGAATATTTGATGTTTTCATAAACTTTACGAGAGTTGGTTCCTTATTTCCAAGACCCGTAACATTCCAAGTCCTGAATATCTCCTGTCTGTTTTGAAATTTAGCTGTTGTTGGTCACTTGTTGTTCGGTGTGTCTCCGTGAACGCTGATAGAGTTGCGTTTTTCTTTCAATTTCCTCCATAATTCTCAAGCAATAGTACTTGAACAAATAAATTCCCTACCAGTTTGCTGGACCCGTCGTAGGTTCATCCTTATTTGAACAGATTGATGTTAAGAAACACGCACAGAACACATAATTAAATCTCCAAATCGAAGCGAACGCAGTTTACACTGCCATCTACCTCAGCAACTTTTGGATATTGTAGTAACAGAAAGTGCAAAAACACAAACACTTTCCACGAATATCTAGAATATAGAAACAGTGATTGATAAATTTAAATATCTAGGGGGAGCTGTAACATCAGATGGAAGATGCATGATAGAGCTTAAGAGCAGAATAGATCAAGCAAAAGCTGCATTCCAGACAATGAAAAGTGTTCAAAACAATGTATTCCCTTCTTCTTCTTCTTCTTCTTCTTCTTCTTCTTCTTCTTCTTCTTCTTCTTCTTCTTCTTCTTCTTCTTCTTCTTCTTCTTCTTCTTCTTCTTCTTCTTCTTCTTCAGCGTTCCAAGCCATTGAGGTTCTTTGCTGCAGATGCAATCCGGCATTTGTGTAATTAATATTATTACAGTATTTTCTATATAAGACTGGGAAAAAAAATATTGTTATCTAGTCCCATACAAACTTTGAAATTCCAGTGGTTTGGAGAGAGCCCAAGAACTACTATGGTGACTGCTATTTCTGTGTTGTGAATATTAAGGGAATTAATGGAAAAAATCACAAATTATGGAAATATCCAGATTTAGATTCTGCTAGACGATCTGTTCTACATGGAGATGACATACGAATTACAACTTTCAGTCAGATTTTGGATTCACTGCTAGAAGTTGAAACAGCAGTGGCATGCTGAACGACAAGTGACAGTGATCTAATCCGAGATCTATATCTCTCCAAGAAATCTTCAGAACTTTTGGCTTCAAGATGAAAGAAAAAAAAAATTACTGACTGCTGAAACTAAGGTTACAGTTTATCGCAGCAGAGAGCAAGGTGTTTTCCCTTTCTTTTGTATAGAAAAGAACTTTGTGCTCTGTACTAATGTAGGAGATCTTGTAAACATAATGGGTGTAAGTCAGGGGTGGGCAAACTACGGCCCGCGGGCCGCATGCGGCCCGCCAAGTGATTTTATGCGGCCCGCAAGGGCATTTAGAAATTAAAATTTTTAATTCGTTCTTAAGTTATTTTGTTGAATTTTACAGAATTTCATGTACCGTTATGATGAGTGTAAATAACAAACGTAAAATTGAAGATGAATGCCGTGTTTTTAATGATGAATGGACAACTAGTTTTATAAAAGTTGGTAGCAAATCAGTTTGCTTGTTGTTTCGTGAATCGATGGCTGTCTTCAAGGAGTACAATTTAAAAAGACATTATCAAACAACACATTCTGATTTCGGATACAATTTAATGACCGAAGAGAAGGAAAGGAAATGCCTTAAGTTGGTGAACAATTTGGAGAAACAGCAAACTGTTTTCACTAAACAGTCTTCATTCAAGATGCTGTAACTGGAGCTAGTCTGTGCTGTCACACAGAATTGTAAAACAGAACAAGCCATTTTCTGATGGCAAGTTCATCAAGAAATGTTTGCTAGATGCAGCAAACATTATGTGTCCAGAACAAAAAATCTATTTGACAACATTACTTTATCAAGGATAACTGTGGTCAGACGTGTTGACAAGGTAAGTGACAATTTGATGCATAAACTTCAAGATGCAAATAAACAATTTTTCTGGTACTCTCTTGCATTGGATGAGAGTACCGATGTAGATGATACTGACCAATTATTGATATTTATACGTGGAATAAACACTTCTTTCAAACTCACTGAAGAGTTACTGAGTGTTGAGTCACTCAAAGACACAAACACAGGCCATGATATATTCAGTGCTGTTATTAACCGTATTGAAAGAACTGGGTTGGTTTGGAACAATATGGCAAGTGTGACAACTGACGGAGCTCGTGCTTTGACTGGAAAAAATATAGGTCTGGTAAAGTTTATAAGTGATAAGATTAAAGCAGAATATCCAGACCACACGTTATTACCACTTCACTGTGTGATTCATCAAGAAAGTCTGTGTAAAACTGTTTTGAATATCAAACATGTTATTGACCCAGTTGTCAGTGTCATCAACCTCATCAGATCAAGAGGACTTAATCACAGGCATTTCAAGTCATTACTTGACGATTTGGAAACTCAACACTCCGATGTCCTGAACCACACCAATGTTCGATGCCTGAGTCTCGGCAAGGTGTTGAGGCGAGTGTGCGAACTCAGAGAAGAAGTAGTGATGTTCCTAGAGATGAAGGGCATTGCATGTGACTTTAATACTAACATTGTCACTAAAGATTGGCAGTTTGACTTTATGTTTGCCATTGAAATTATGGAAAAGGTAAATGAACTGAATGTCAAACTTCAGGGCAATGGTGTGTTTGCACATGAATTGTATGTATATGTAAAATCATTTCAGGCAAAACTCTCACTGTTCTCCAGACAAGAAAGTGAAAAAAGATTTTGTCACTTCCCTTTGCTGAAACAA
Organism: Cepaea nemoralis; assembly: GCA_014155875.1. Lineage (NCBI taxonomy): Eukaryota > Metazoa > Mollusca > Gastropoda > Stylommatophora > Helicidae > Cepaea > Cepaea nemoralis. Next base: position 691,867 of record JACEFZ010022092.1, on the reverse strand, counting down.
GAAACCATTTCTGGTGAAATGGCTGAAAAATACAACGCCCAATTAGATGCACTGATTGAAGAATTTGGATGGACAATCCAAGATTTCAAGAAATTAGAGCCATAGTTTAATATTCTCAGTTCACCTTTTAGTGCAGAGGCTGATACAACCACAGAGGACATTCAGTTGGAGCTGCTTGACTTACAAGCAGATCATGACCTGAAAGATAAATTCAAGACAGATGGTTTGCTGGATTTCTATGTATATTTATCACAAGAATAATTTCCCTACTTGAAAAACTTTGCAGCTAAACTTTTATCATTTTTTGGATCAACATACATTTGCGAGCAAACATTCTCTTGCTTGAAGATCAACAAATCTAAGAATAGGTCTTTATTGTCGGACTGCAACTTGCATGCTGTTATGCGAATTTCAACAAGTAAACTTGCTCCAGATTTCAAGAATATTGTCAAAAATTCCAAGCAGTTACATACATCTCATTATAAATCAACAACTGTAGTGACAATGTAGTCGCTGTGTGTCTAAATTAAAGCCTGTGATAGATAATACAGAGTATTTGTTATAATAACAAGTTGTAAAATTGTGTTAACAAATTAGTAAAAGTTTTTGTCCATATTGTCAAATATAATGTATAAGTGTATAAGTAAAACAAAATTCAAAAATAATTAGTTATTTCTACTGCTTAATAACCTATAAATAATTAATAATTACTCATTGTGATAAGTTGCTGTAAACAAAGTGGATATATATATATACAAAAGGCCAGAAAGGCTAACATGCCACAGGTTGAGTTGGCGAACCTGAAGACTGAGGTCGTTAGGACGACGACTTTATTCCAATCCTGTGCCAAACAGGCCAAGGCCGACAAATGGGACGAGTTCTGCAGGAAGGTGTGCTCCGAGCAATCTCTTACGACATTCTGGCGCCTCCACAAGAGCATGAACGGTGCTGCACAACATAGGGGTATTCCAGACTTTCAAGGCACAGACCTCGCATGGAAAAAGTCGGATGCGGATAAAGGTAAGGCCCTTCTTGCACGCTACATAGAACAGACTGACCAGAAAGACGAGCCCGCCAGACAGAGGACCACAACAACACTCTCTCAGTTGTGCGAGGGGGTCGGGACAGACGAAGAATGGACAATCACAGTTGACATATTGCGTGAGATGCTCAAGAAATCACCTAACACCGCCCCAGGCCCAGACGGCATCCGATATGGTGACCTAATGGTGTTATCAGATGATGACATGGAAGAACTGGCCAGAGAATTCAACACCAGTATCCAGAGGGGTCAGGTCAAAGAAGAATGGCTACACAGCTACTTGCTGCCGCTGCCAAAACCGAACAAAGACCACTCCAAGATAAGCGGCTACAGAATCATTACGATGCAGAATACTGTTGGCAAGCTACTGGAGAAAATTGTAGCACACAGACTTGCTTGGGACTTGGAACAGCTCGGCTGCTTCCCGCCCACACTTGGAGGATACAGACGCAACAAAGTGTCATGGCTGAATGCGGCGGTCTTTGCTCAAGATGTTTACGAAGGATTTCAGGTCAGAGAAGAGACATGTGCGGCCGCCATAGACTTAGAGGACGCATATAACAGAGTATCTTTCGAGCACTTGATGCAAACCCTCCTCAGACTGAAAGTGCACCCTCACCTTGTACGATGGATAGCTGCAGTTCTACTCCAAAGGAAGGTGGTGCTAAGATGCGGGAGTTGGTCTTCTGAGCCGATAACGATATGTCCAGGATTGCCGCAGGGTTCACCACTGTCACCAGTACTATTCAACGTGTATACGGTGCCGATCACTGAACAACAGTTGGATGGGAGGGGTAGGACTCTATCATTCGTTGACGACATCCTCGTGTATCGACAGGGTCGAGATAGACAGGCGGTTGCCAACTATATGCAGGGCGAACTAGATCGAATTTCCTCATGGTGTGCTGATGCCGATGCCCTTGTCAACCCTGCAAAGGCAACGGTTACATGGTTCTCACTAAACAACCATATTGTGAAAACAGACCTGCCGGCAGTAAGAATGGATGGGAGCATTCTGAGTAGAACCCAGTCAATGACATATCTTGGCGTGAGGCTTGATCGTAGCCTGTCCTTCAGAGATCATGTCGATTATGTCATAACGAAGGCTCGAAAAGGTTTGGCAGCAATGAGAGTCATGGCGACTGCCAATATCGAGCAAAGACTGCTATTACTTCTGTTCCAAGGACTTGTGCTTTCACGCATCGAGTATGCCCTGGCCATCCTCACTGTCAGCCCTACACAGATTGGAAGACTTGAAAAGGTACAAAACGAAGCCATGCGCATCATTTTGGGCTGCACGAGAGACACCAGCTGTGTAGCAATGAGATACCTCCTTGATTTCCCGACAATGGAACACAGGATCAAGATCTGGAGAGCTCGTGCATACTTAAAAATAAGTGCAGATGAGCAGCACCCTCTGCATGACGCTGTATTCAGAGAAAAGGGTGACAGGCTAAAGAGGGGCAAATCATGGATGGGTCGGGCGGAAGATGTCGTTCGGACAGGTCTGCAGTCTTACCAGTATCAACCCCGGCAAGGAATGGGTGCCGGTGCCTCCAGCTTTTAAGTGTACCTTCTCCTGCATTATCACACTCGACAGACGGTGCAGAGAGCAGAACCCTGCCGCTGTCAATGCAGAGGTTAACGCGCTCATCTATGATCACTCAGATAGCCCCGAAGTGCTCATCTTTACTGATGGATCTGTTGTAAAGCAGCAGAGAAGTGCGTGGGCATTTACAGCCCGTTCAGCGGGACGAACCGTTCAAGAATCCAGTGGTGCCCACTCTATGACCACGAGCAGCATGACGATGGAGGTGATGGCAGTTACACAGGCTTTCATATGGCTGGAATCACAGCATTATACCAACGTGTGTGTACTAAGTGATTCAATGAGCATGATTCAGAAGGTCGAAGCTGGATCTGTACGTAGACAGTGGACTGAGTCGCTGCGGAAGTCTGTTGTCCGCAAAGTCACCTTCATCTTCGTCCCGGGACATGCGGGAGTCGAGGGAAATGAACGAGCTGATAAATTGGCTGGCTCTGCACCCCCTGTAGATGGCCAGCCCATGGATCGTGCGGATGTTATTAACGCCCTTAAAGATATGGCGAGAACAGAGGATTTTGACGCCAGTGATTCCACATCGCTTTCCAGGATGAAAGACCTGGGAGTAAGAATCGGCACAGCCAGACGCGAGAGGTACATCGGGAAAACAAAGCGCCTCGTCAACCAACACAGAACTGGCACTATTAGCCACCAGACGCTGATGCATATGCTGGGGGGAGGATCTGAGCACCTATGGACATGTCCGGAGTGCAACGAAGATACCCCAACTGATAACTAACTAAATATATATATATATATATATATATATATATATATACATACATATATATGCGACCCGCCAATAGTTTTACATTTGTCAATGCGGCCCTCTGCTCGAAAAGTTTGCCCACCCCTGGTGTAAGTTATACACCAGATTAGTGGTGACTTGTCACTAACAGCTCTAAAAGAAGTTTGAAAGGTGTTCTCTTACACAATGGTAACAAATATGGCTCAATTCCAATTGCCCATTCTATTACAATGAAGGCAGAGTATGCTGCAATAAGCAGTTCTGAAAAAAAAATTGAAGTATTTAGAACATAACTGAATGGTTTGTGTAGTTCTGAAAATGATTAACTTCTAGCTTGGTCAGCAAAGGGGATTCACCAAATATCCATGCTTTATATGTTTGTGGGATAGCAGGGCAAAAGATACACACTGATCAAAGAAATAGTTGCCGTTGAGGGATGAATTTAAAGTTGGAGAAGAAAATATTGTCAGTAAGCCTCTCATTGATCAAAAAAGAGTTCTACCAAACTCCTGCTAATCCCCAACAATCTCAGACTTTCCACATACAGGTTCTCAATCTGTTCTTCCTCTCCCCCACCACACCTTCTCCACCTGGTCCGACAGGCGCACAACCACCTCCTCCTTGTCCATAAGTAATCTACCACTAACAATTGCATTCCCTGCCAGCCTATCAGCCTGTTCATTCCCCCGCACTCTCGCATGGCCAGGGAAAAAAATCCATACAATTCTCACAATCTGTGACCTCTGAAGCAAGGTGAGCTATTCCACATGAAACATTCCTTTCTTCACCTTACTAAGCATACTCCTTTGAGTCCGTGGTGAAGACAATGTGTGTTGCAGTGGTCTCCTCTAACCAACAGAGTGCCGCTGTGACTGCTTCCACCTGCATTCTCATGCTGGAGGTCGTAGGCTCATATGCCAGACTCTCCTTTTTTAAGAATCGTCCATTAGCCTTCACACTGAAACCCCAACAAATCCGTCTGTTTCTCACCACTTACCCATCAGATCACTATGTCACTGTGATATGTGTTACTCTGGATCAGTTGTTGCACCTTAAACTCTGTGTGACTTGCTGCCCATTCTCTGCGCTCACGGCCCAGGGTCACTATTACATTGTGCCAGTCTGTCATGTCTTCTGGTACTTCAACTCACCCTTTTTCAGGATTAATAGTCTCTAGATCACACACCTGATGTATATATATTTCTGCATGTGCCATCCAGGACCTGCCTTATCTTAGTGTATGACCCTTGACCATATCAATGGCTTCATGCAGGGGTTATCCCTATCTGCAGCAACTCTCAGGTACCATTTGACTTGAGGGACCCTATGCCTATCCGCCATTGTTTGTAGCATCAGAATATGCCTCATGTGCATAATTGATGTCTCCTTTGTGCACCCCAGGATCACCCACATGGCCGCATTCTGTATGCGCTCCAACCTTTCAAGCTGGCTCTTCGATACTGTCAGCAGCCCAAAACCATACTCAATGACAGATATTATGAACTGCTCAAAGAGCCTGTAAAGCATCCTCTGCTCTATTCCGGTTGCTGCTATCGCCTGTTGATGTTTGGTTGAGAAACTTTCATCTGCAAATGTGTTGACTTCAGTTCACCTATTGATAGTGATAGACTTCTATTGCATTGCTCACATGCTGGATCTGCAATGAAGAACCTCATTTCACAATGAACACATTTCACAATCCTGCATACCGGGTTCGAAATAATCTGCGGGCAATTTGTAAGCAGACAACCGTGCATTGATTTTTAACAATGGTATGAACGTTGGTCATTCAGAAAGCTATGGCAAATTACTGAATGTGAAATTGCCTAGTAAATCACAAGCAACCAATAAATGCTGGGCTTGATTGCTACTTCCTGTTAGGGACATGCAACTAACTTATATTTGATTATTCTTACGCATTAATTCATATATATTTTAACAAGCATGATGATTCTGCCTATGTACACTCTTTATGTAGAGACATTTTACAGTGGAAAACTGTTGTCAAATCATTTGTAGATATAAAGCCTTTCCACACAAAAAATAATCCCTCATAAATAGAACAATTCTGAAGCAAGTTAATGATTTCAAATACCTGGTCACCTTGAAAATAGCACATGGAAGATATATATATATATATATCTTTCTGCAGGCAAGTTTTTGGCTCTTCACTGCTAACATTTGTAGTATTTTTTTGGCATGTGTATTTGTTTATTTTCTCTCTGACATAAATATTTATTTTGAGTTCTTTTACCAGATGCACATAATTCTTCTGTGACATTTATGAAAACCTTCATCTGTTGTTCTGTATCTATGGTGAGCACCCAGCTCTTGTCTCCATACAAGAGTATAGAAGATGCAAGTGATTTGTATAGTGTACTCTGGAACTGGAAAAAGACATGGAAAGTACTGGAGAGTTTTGGTCATAGACCATAACTTTAGGAAGGACAAATCCTAGCTGCACCTCCCCGCAGTAGAGGATGGGAAACACACCACGGTGTGGCTAACACAGTTCTGGGGACCGAGTATCCACCGGAATAAGTCGACAACTCTGCAGCCGCGCAGTTAGGGACAGTCATGAGCCACAGGTGACACCAGACCGTAATCCAGCTACTGATGGCAAAATCATAAATAAAATTAATAAATTTAGAGTAGAAATATGGAATGTTAGGACATTAAATGAGCTAGGAAAGTTGACCAATGTTCTAAGAGAGATGGATAGCATGAAAATGAATATACTAGGCGTTAGTGAGATGAGATGGAAGGGATTGGGCAAAATTATAGCTGACAACCACACAATAATTTATTCTGGAGGAGTTGTAGGAATAATACTTGAAGAAAAAAAAACAGCCAAGTCAATTAATGGATACTGGTGTATTTCAGATAGAGTTATTATGGTCAAAATCAAAGGCAAACCAATATATATAAATATTATACAAGTATATACACCAACAACAAGCAGTAGTGATGAAGAAATACAACACTTTCACGTCAAAATAGAAATAGCGATGGCTCAAATTGTATCACAAGAAATAAAAATAATACTTGGAGATTTTAATGCAAAAGTAGGAAAGGGGAAAATGGAAGATATAGTGGGGAACTATGATTTAGGTACAAGAAATGAAAGAGGGGAAAAGCTAATAGAATGAGCAATATCAATGATATGATAATTGGAAACGCATAGCTTAAACACCATAAAAGATGACTATACACATGGGAAAGCCCTGATAAGAAAATACACAACCAAATTGACTTCACACTAATTAATAAAAGATGTAGAAATGCTTTAATTAATGTAAAGACAATGCCTGGTGCTGACTGTAATAGTGATCATGTGCCACTATATGGACAAATAAAAGTAAGATTAAAGAAAGGGAAACAATGGTTAGGAACATGAGACTTAATAAAGGTGTTCTGAAAGTAGATATAGAAATTCAAAAACAGTACAGAGTGACTGTGAAAAATAGGTACAATGCAATAGCTAAAATACAGATAGTTAGTTAGTTAGTCGACAGATCATCCTCATTGCACATCGAACCATTCAGTCCATAAGTGCTCGGATCCCCTCCTCAGCAAATCCCGCAGCGTGAAGTGGCTAACGACGCCAGTTCTGTGTTGGTTTATTACAGAGCTGAAATACAGAGTATAAATGAACAATGGGAAATGTTAAGGGACTCCATTCATCAAACTAGCAAAGAAATATTACCGGAGAGAAGCCAAATAGCTAAGACAAAAATGGATAAATGAAGAAATCTTAATGCTGATGGACAGAAGAAATCAATCAATCATATACCGTGCCAGAAAGCGTGGGCAGTCATGACTCGCCATTTCACTCGCTCACCAGAGTCGTGGATCAGCTCAATGTCCCTGTCTTGACCATGCCATGTGGCCAAGCCATCCAGGTATTTACTTCTTGGTCTTCCCCTTGATCTATTCCCTTCGATCTTGCCAGTTGTCACCAAGTTCTCCAATCCATTTCTTCTCATAACATGTCCAAATAATTTTGACTATGTCTAATTTCTCTAATCAGTTTACGATTTTCATTTGTCTCCTGTAGTACTTGGTCATTGGTTTTTCTGTCTGTTCATGGTATTCTTTGCATTCTCCTCAGAAACCACATTTCTGCAGCCATCAGATGTTTTTTCAGCTAGACTGCTAATTGTCCAAGTTTCACATCCATACAAAAGAACAGGCTCTATGTAGAACCTCAACACTCTTTTTCTTGTTTCATTTGACATATTTTTTATTGGTCAGTATGTTTTTCATCTTGCTAAAGGCTACTTTCGCCATGGTGATTCTTGTTCTAATTTCTTCAAGGCATCTCCCATCAGATGTTATGACTGTTCCGAGATAATTGTACCAATTCACTTGTTGAAGAATATTCCCATTTTCCCCAGACAAAAGAAAACAGAGTGAAAATGACAAACAAGAATACGCTAAGATAAATAAAGTAATAAAAGATAAATGTGGGAAGGCAAAAGAAAGTTAAAATTGAATTAAATGCCATTAAAGATACAAAAAATATGCACAGACAAATCAGTGAGCTCACAGGAAGAAAAATAAGAATAAATACAGGGTGTTTGAAATCAAAAACAGGAAAAATATTATTGGAGGAAGGTGCTATAATGAAGAGGTGGAATGAGTATATAAAAGAATTATATAATGGAGAAAGGGAAGAATTAACAGAAGAAAGTAACTTAGAAGGTGGTGGACCTTCTAAAAGAAGAAGTCGTTGATGCTATGAAACATGAAGAAAGGAAAAATAGCTGGGCCAGATGAAATCACAATAGATAGATAGATAGATTGATTGATTGATTGATTGATTGATTGATTGATTTAGGAACCGACATCACAGCATTCGGGGCATTCCCATAAGCGCTCCGTCCCCATCCTCAGAAGCCAGCGAAGAGTTCCAACCCCAATAGTACCAGTAGCAATCTGATTACATGTGCGTCTCACCTTTCCTCTAAACGTCGAGCATCGGCCAGATCCCCTCGTCACTCCTCGCTGTCGCATTCTTGCCAGACCATGGTGATCCATTTGCTCCTCCGAGGTGTACACGTGCTTCCACAAGGCCGCAACCACGTCTGCCTTATCATGCATCAATACTCCACCAAGTTTTGCAGAGCCAGGCAATCTGTCTGCCTGTTCATTCCCCAGCACACCAGCATGCCCCAGAGAAAAGATCCAGACAATGCTTGCCACCCGTGACTTCCGAAGCAAAGCAAGCCACTCTGCACGAAGCTTGCCTGTCCTCACCCTACTCAGCATGCTTTCTGAGTCAGTTACAATCACGATGTGTGTGTGTATCGTATTCTCCATCCAGCGGAAAGCTGCACTGACTACCTCCACCTCCATTCTTAAGCTAGATGTTGTATCATATGCCAGGCTCTCCTGTACCAAACATCGACCATTAGCCTTTGCAAAGAACCCCCAGGCACTTCTACTACCTCTCAACATCGAACCATCTGTGTAGATAATCACATCACCCGGGCGAGCATTATCCTGAATTAGTTGCTGGACTTCCACTTCCGTGGCCCCTGCTGGCCACTTCCTGCACTCCCGGCTCAATGTGATTATAGCTCTGCACAAGTCTAACTGCTCCACTGGCACTCTGACCCACTCCTCTCCTCGCCTAATGTTCTCCAAGATGCACACTTGTCTGATTGTATCCTCCGCCTGAGCCATCCATGATTTCCCTCTTATCAGTTGCTGGCCCTTAACTGCGTCCAGCGCCTCATGCAACGGGTGATCTGTGTCAGCAGCTACTCTGAGGTATGCCTTCACCTGCATCACCTTGAGCCTACCTGCAACAGTCGGCAAACCAAGGATGTAACGCATACACACCACTGGGGTGTCTCTGGTGCATCCCAGAATGACCCGCATAGCCTGTTCTGTATGCGCTCCAATCTCACCAGCTGACTCTTTTGAGACAGTGAGCAGCCCTAGTCCATAATCAATCACTGAGAGGATCAAGTGCTGGTATAGTGTGAAAAGCATTCTCTGCTCTATGTCCATTGCAGCCATAGTTTTAAGTGCGTTGAGTCCCTTTTGAGATCTTGTCACAACCGTCTCCACATGGTCCTTGAAGGACAGGCTCCTGTCAAATGTGATTCCCAGATACTTCAGTTTGTTCTCTCTGTTGACGCTTCCACCATCTATCGTGAGGCTTGGGACATCAGCTCTCACAATCCTGTTGTCCAGAGAGCACCACAAAACAGCTGCCTTTTCCGGGTGGATGACAGCACCCATTTCAGTGCACCAGTCAATCACTTTGTCTACTGTCGCCTGTAGCTCCTGGGCTGTTTGCTCCCTATCTCTCCCCTGCCTATATGCAAGAATATCATCTGCAAATGTTAGTATCCTTCCAACCCCTGGTGCTTCTAGGTTTGCAATTTTGCTCGTATACACGTTAAAGAGCACCGGTGAGATTGCGGATCCCTGTGGCAGTCCCGGGGTTAAAATATGTGGCTCTGAGGTCCATGCACCCAGACGGAGAGCAATCCGACGAGAATGCAGGACGGCCGCTATCCAGTTCACCAACCAGGGATTGACCCCCTTCTCCATCAGTGCGGTCATCAAAATATCATATCGAACTCTATTGTACGCATCCTCGAGATCAAGCGCTGCCGCCATCGTTTCCTGTCTACTCTGGAACCCCTCATAAACGTCAAAGGCAAAAGTGGCTGCATTTGACCAGGTATCTTTTCCTGGCCTGTAGCTCCCCAGGCCTCTTGGAAGAAGCTTCCCCCTTTCCAAAAACTCTTGCAGCTTGACAGCGACTATCTTCTCTAAAACCTTCCCAAATGTATTTTGAAGGGTGATGATCCTAAAGCCGCTAAGCTTTGAATGATCCTTGAATGGTTTTGGGAGAGGGATGAGATAACTGTGTACCCAATCCTGCGGTACTGATGCTGTCCTAATGCTCTGGTTAAAGCAGTCGGTCATCTCCTTCAGGTCTACATCGCTCAAAGCCTTCATGTGGCCATACCTGACCCCATCAGGCCCTGGTGCCGTGTCTTTTGCCTTTTTCAAAATATGTTTAACATCTTCAACCCGTATGATGTCTTCATAAGGCATATTCTTTATGGTGCCAGATAACTCCTCTCTAACTGCATCCCTGGTGTCCACATCATCATGATTGGTCTGCTCTGAAAATCTCTGGAGAAACGCCTCCCCTTTCTCTTTGTCTGTTGTCACGCGCACACCATCATCTCTATAAATTGTTCCCACTGTCATAGGCCGATCTTTTCTTTGTATTTGTCTGTGCAGTTTCCAGATTTTTCTCAGTGTTTTATCACCTCCAATCTCATTCATGAAACATTCCCATTTTGCCTTTTTGGCCTCTGCAGCACAGCGCTTGAAAACCTCCACCTTGTCTTTCTTGACATTTTCCGCCATGTCCACTTCCTCTCGTGAGCTTCTGGGTGCACTTTCCTTAGCTGCTTCACTGCAGCTCTCTTTGCTTTCCAAGCCTGGTCTACTTCTGGGGTCCACCATGGGGGCTGCAAAAAATGAGTTTTAACAGCCCTGTTGCATTCCCCCAGTCTGAGGCGTCCAAGAAGGCTGTCGGTCCACTCATACCAGAAGGTCTTGCGCACTCTCCCAGTCTTAACTTTCCTGGATTTAGAGATCAGGACTGAGCATGGCATGTGATCACTCTCATGGTCATTCAAAACAGTCCACTTTACATCAAGGACTGATGACTGGGAGACAAGTGCGAAGTCAATAGCTGTGTCCGCATCACCAAGTCTCATTGCCATTCTAGTCGGCCTACCATCATTGATGCAGACCACATCGGAGTCCACCATGGCATCCGCAAGGGCAATTCCCTGTCGGTTTTTTCCACTGCTGTCCCAATCTCTGTTCCTCGCATTGAAGTCTCCACATATGAGTAGGCTATCACCTGGTAATTCCTCCAATTCCTTAAGTCAGTCCTAGTGTTCCTTTCTGACAAAACGGTCCACTGTGGCATATACATTTATGATGTTCCAACTTAAGCCCCCCAATCTCCATTTGTATACCCTGGACCTCTCTTGCACTATGAGAATAGAAGAATTAGAAGTATTGGGAGAATTTAGAGTAGATATATTAACCAAAATGTTGAATGATATTTACAGCAGTGGATATTTACCCATTGATATGCTGAAATCTGTATTTATAGCTATACCAAAAAGACCAGGAGCAATTGATTGTGAAGATTCTTGTACAATTAACCTCATAAACCATATCACTAAGCTTCTACTCAGAATCATAATGAGAAGAACCAGAAAGAAAATAAAAATGGAAATAGTGAAGAACAGTATGGATTTGTGGAGGGAAAGGGCACAAACAATGCAATTTATACTTATGGACACTAATAGAAAGGTCAATAGAGAAACAGAGAGACATATATTTGTGCTTCATAGATTACGATTATACTAAGGCATTTGATAAAGTAAAACATGATGAACTGATTAAAATGTTGGAAGATATCAGTATTGATGGGAAAGATTTAAGAATAATAATAGATGAGAAGAGAGGCATTGGAGAACATTGTGACAACTGGAAAGATCTAGGGGAAGAGAGGCAGACCAAGAGAAATGATGCTGGATGGATTAAGACAGTGGCATGGAGGAATATCAGCAGCAGAGTTGAACCAGAAAACCAAAGACTGAGATCTGTGGAGAGCCATGAATGCCTACGCCAGCTGGCTGGGCACTTGATGATGATGATGATGATGACTCTTCATGGTCAAGCTTATGTTACATCTCCAGATCACACTCATTTTGGCATAGCAGAAAAGGCCGTAGCTTGCTTGACACGATCTAATTATTTGAAGTACCAATGCTACATATAATGGAACCTAGGTATTTAAAAGTGTTCACTTCTTTTGTTTCACTATTAGCATATTTGTCACAACTTGTTACTCATCAGTGTCTTACCTTTTTTCTATAAGATTTTCCATTTCATACTTCTTTGTAATGTTCTCTATTTCTTTTTGTAAATTCTAGAAGTTCTGATTAAATCCCAGCTAAAAAATCACCAAGATCAGTGAATTATAAGTTGCACATGGATACATCTCACATCAATATGGATGTTGTATAGTTGTACATGATATCATCAAACAAGCCATCCAGCAACTTTCCAGTGGAAAGGCGCCTGGTCCTGACTCCATCCCAGCAGAGATATACAAGGCAGGTGGGCTGGTCCTAATACAGCAGTTTCACCAAGTCTTTACAAACATATGGGTGAATGAGACCATGCCACACGATTGCAAGGACGCGTCAGTAGTCCACCTTTACAAACGTAAAGGAAACCGCCCATCCTGTGACAACCACCGAGGCATCTCCTTGCTCTCAATCTCAGGGAAGATACTCGCCAGAATTCTTCTTAATCACCTCACGACCCATCTCGATCAAGGTCTTCTTCCTGAGAGTCAATGTGGCTTCAGATAAGAACGAGGAACTGTTGACATGATTTTTGCCGCAAGGCAGCTGCAAGAGAACAGAACTCTGAAATGTTCTCCACTTTCATTGACCTTACCAAGGCTTTTGATACAGTCAGCAGAGAAGGACTGTGGAAGATTATGGCGAAATATGACTGTCCACAAAAGTTTGTCCAAATAGTGCGGCTATTTCATGATGGTATGCAGGCAAGAGTACAGGAAAATGGTGAACTGTCTGAGCCCTTTCCTGTCACCAGTGGAGTGAAGCAAGTATGTGTCCTGGCACCAACACTGTTTCAGCCTCATGTTTTCAGCTATGCTGACGAATGCCTTCGAGAACAATGACAAATGAATAGACATCAACTACCACATGGATGGAAAGTTGTTAAATCTCAGAAGGCTGAAAGCCAAAACAAAAACTAATAGCGACACCATCAGAGAACTGCTGTTTGCTGATGATTGCGCTCTATATACCAGCTCAGAAGCAGACATGCAACACAATGTTTCAGCTTTCTCATGTGCCTGTGCCAACTTTGGGCTCAATATTAACTTGGAGAAGACTGTAGTTATGTACCAGCCAGCTCCAGGGAATAATCACACTGTGCCGAATATCAAGGTTTACGGTCATAGACTAAGTGTTGTGGACAAATTCACCTATCTTGGCAGCACTGTGTCACAAGCTGCCACAATTGATGATGAAGTGAATGCAAGAATCTCCAAGGTCAGCATGGCTTTTGGCAGACTGTACAAGAATGTATGGGACAGAAATGGAATAAGCCTGCAAACAAAGCTGAAAGTCTATAAAGCAGTTGTATTATCCACACTGCTATATGCTTGTGAAACATGGACTGTTTATCAGCAACATGCTAGGAAATTAAACCACTTCTACACAGTCTGCCTTAGGAAGCTTGTGACGGGACAGCCCCGGCAGCATCCGTATTACACAAGTTTGAAAGGAATTAAAGAGCCCACAAGAATTATTCTATCATTCTCTAAGTAAAAGAATAATGGTCCACCATAAAATAATCTAGTCCCCAACCAAGGAATAAGGAAAAACTAACAGAGATTGAAAACAAGAGAAAATTACATTTTGACCACGCACGCCCCATCATTTCTGTAATGCTAGGTCTGAGAAAGCTTTGATGTCAAGATCAAACGTAACACACAGACACCACGGCACCAGGCGGCGGCGGTGCTATCAAAGGTTGAAAACTCATTGTTTTCAGTAGAAGGGGAGATAAGAGGGTCAGCCAGACCCGTCTGAAATACATGGCAATGCTACTCAGGGGAAAACGTGTGATCCAAACACGGCAATTTAATGCAGGCCTAACACCTATCTAAAAGTCCAGACTTTGTGGAGCCGGGACGTCTGTAATTGCCACCACAAAGGAGCAATTAGGACCAGATGCTTAACACCTCACTGCAATACGGGCGGCAAAGTAGGAACACATGGCTGACACATTTTGCCAGCAACCCAGGAAGGCGGGTGTTACCAGCAGATTGGAATGTAATGACGCAACTGCATCACCGCCAAAGCATGTTTCATTGTTTCAGGAATGTGGCAGGGCATCGGTAAATTTGATTGACAGATGAAACTACCCTTCACAGGAAAGGAGGAGGGGTGAGAAGAATTTGGCACTTAATCCATCTAGGTAAATCGTCCTACATGAAAAATAGGTGGAGCCAACAGGAACTTGGACATAGTAATTAGCTAGCGTGGAAACTAGCCAGGAACAGAGAGAATAAAACTACGAGCAGAGGCCAGCAAGACTTCAGACGCATTCACAATAGCGTACCAGGGAAGCCGGAATTTTAATTTCTGGTGAGAGATTGCCCTCTCGTTTTGTTACTTCGATACAACGTCGTATGACAGGATTTCCTAGCTATAACCCAGGTAATACCATTACTCTGATTAGTTTGTCTGCTAGTCTGAAGGCTTGTATAGTTTCCTGTTTCTGTTTATTCTCCCAAACTTTACACTGGTGGATTTCTTTGTACTTAATGTTCCAATTCTAGCTTTACAATTTCACTGAGAACTATTTTCTTCTTTCATTCACCACTTGGTTGTCAGATTTGTTGTATGTGATAATTTGGAGAAATCCAGTATCCAAGCTGCATGAGCGTGTGGCTTATTCATGTACAGGAGATGCATTTAGATTCATCCTGTATGATGTTAAACATTGGGGAGACTGACTACTTAGGAGAAATTCCTGAGAGCTACCAGTCTCTTGATAGCGTCCAATTAACATTGATTATTTGGACCAACACTTTGAGTGCCTACCAAGATTGTGGTGAACCCACTTGGTTTGAGGAATGGCACCAGTTCACCTTGTCTGCATGATGTCTGCATGAGGACAGACATGACTTAGGACTTTCAATATCCCAGACAGATTCAGGGAAGGCATTTAATGTTCGACAGGTACTGTGCGACCAGTCCTTCCGACAAGACGGAATGAATGAATCAGAAAGGGAGAAAGTGAGGTGAACTTATATGGGAAACACTGCATTACATAAATGTATGTGAATATGTATGTTTGAAGCTATAGATGTTCTAAATAGTTTTATGAATATATACATATATATATTTATTTATTTAGAACTGATATATGTTTATGTAACATGCCATCATAGATATCATCATACCATCATATATTATGACTTGAATGTATGTTTATATGAATGTATAGACATATGTGTTTGAGATGTGTAGACGTAGATACTACCCATCTCCGTTTGTTTCATTCCAGATCTCTTAGGAGCAATGGACAGTCAACAACCCATATCAGGAAGTGACTTAGCCTTGTGAGGGACCAATTTGGACTCCTTCAATCTGACAGTGAACTGCGTCTCACTGGGGGAAGCATGACCTATGTGCTTCTGAGCTTTTCAGCCAGATGAGTTACGTATACCATAATATAATCATCATCATCATATGATCATCAAGATTAGAAATAATAAACACAGTTGTTGTATTTTAAACTCAATTTGTCCGTATAATTCTAAATGTTTATAAATGTTTGTGTAGCGTATCAAGTACACACATTATTGTATCATTTAGTGGGGGTTCACACATATTATCCAGAAGTGGGAATCTATGTCCGGGAGGTATCTTGCCTATGCAGTCATAAGTAACCAGATTACGTTGCATGTCTTAACTCCTCCTTTCTCACTTCTGGTGATACCAAGTACAGCCAAAACTATATAGATAGTCTATCTTCAACGAGCCACTTCTTGGCTGTTTTCTTGAGTATCAGGGACAGTGTCTTAAATCAGCATAACAGACATTTGTTCCACGTTTTCTCTCTGGGATTAGTCAGGGTAATTAGTCCCTTCTGACAGAGTTAGGGGATCTTCAAACTACATCCAGAACTAACCACCAGTAGAAGAAAATGATTTTGGCTGAGTGGTTGCCCATCTGGGATCTAACACCAGCCAGTTGGTGACATATTGGTCTGCTCGTCCGCTATAGAATCCGGGAGTACACCCTAGAAAATTTTGGTTCGCTTCCGACTTATTGGCCTGCTCGTCCGCTATAGAATCCGGGAGTACACCCTAGAAAATTTTGGTTCGCTTCCGACTTATTGGTCTGCTCGCCCGCTATAGAATCCGGGAGTAAACCCTAGAACACTTTGGTTCGCTCGCAAGGAACGAACCTATTTCAAATCTGTTAGTCTGGTATTATTCTGGTCTTGCCCATGGATAGAACCTAGGTCATTCTCACTTACATTCTTAGCAGCATTAGTTAGTTATAATTTATTTCTAATGTAATAGCTTGCTTGATTGTAGGCAAGATTTTGACACATTAGGACTTCTCATCCATGATAGAATCAGAGAATAAATTCTAGACTATTGATTTTCATAAACCATTCTTTCATTCTTCACCCATTACATTTGCTAAGTATTAACTTAGGAATTTGTTTCTAGGGAAGTTTGTAGAATTTAAATAACTTGTTAAAAAGTTAATAACGGATAATATCATATGAGTTAATTTACATCATTCACCACTGTAGAATTAATAATCACATTAATTAGTGATATTAATTAGTTTATTGATGATTTACTTGATGATTTTTTGATTACATGCTTTATCATTTGATTTAATCATGAATAATTTGATAATGCATAATTACTTCAGTGTATGACGGACTGCTTTGCATCAACTTTCTCACTCAAATTCACTACTATCATTCTCATAGCAGTGTCAGTTCCTCTTGTCACTATCCTGCTCTAGCATAAATCTAACTAGCTCTGTGTAGGGTAATAATATAATTACTTACCTGAGTTTAAGCTGAGAAGAGATCATGGATGCACGCACAGATTTCTTAGAGTCCGCTAGAGGATGGGGCATAAGGCTCAGCTTAGTAGGAGAGAAGCTAGAACTATTTATTAGAGATGAAATGGATTGGTGGGACAAAGAAGATGAACAGATGATGAAAAGACTTGCAGAATTAGAAGCAGATATGCGTCACAAAGCTGAAGAAGATGAGATTAAGAAGAAGCAAATTGAAATACTGAACATGGAGGAATCTACCAGCTCGGCTGAGGAAAAGCCAATCACTCAAGCCGAAACTCTGATAGGAAAGTGGGAAAGCTGACCGTCACGAAGAAGAGGCATGCATTCCTTTGCAAATCCCCATGGCTCAGAAAAACAAAAACTTGGGCACAGAAAGGCAGATGCTTCCTTCCTCGCCTATTCCTAAAAATAAAAGGAATAGGAATAAATGTACCAAGCGTACAGTAAACAGTCACAAACATGATAAATGTTTATACCGCAATGAAAGCGGATTCGCTGGCTTGGCAACCCAGCAATCTCAGGAGCTTCCTAAGACTTCCCAAAGGAGAAAAATCCAGGAGGAGGAGGACCTGAGGAAAACTATTAAAGAGATCGAAGGCGAGACCTTACCCGACTCTTTTATTCCCTTCAGTTCAGAGAAACTAGGAGTGGAAATGAATTCAGCTGAGACTGGAATGGATGTAAAACAGGATTCCAGTGTTTCTCTTGGTGTGGCCACACAAGATGAAATAATTATCAGTATGAATTACTTATCTCAGGTGGGGGATGGCATTGAAAATGACACCCCACAACATTCACTTCTATTGGATTTGGCACAAGAAAACCAGACCAGGGAGAGAATACCTCAATTGGACTTGGCACAAGAGAGCCTGGCCATGGAGGAAAAACAAGACACGGAGGAGAATTCTTACGATGTCAGTATCTTGGAGTCTTTCGAAAAGGAAACTCAAGATACACAAAGCATTCATGTAGGTTATACCACGGACTCTGATTCAGGGACGATAAACATGTCTGCTAACAACAAAGAAGAAAATACTTCTTTGGACAGGATGAAGGTAATACCTATCATCAACACAGCTGAAGCTAACAGGGGATCACAACTGATGGACTCTGCAGCGGAACAAAACCGGAGCGGTTGGTATACTCAACACTCAGGACCTTGTTTACCTTTCACTTCAACCAATGTTGGATGGGGAGAACAGCTGTTTATGTATACTTCTACAAGGAGTGATACAAATTCACAGTTCTTGGGGAACAACATGATTTCTCAAAGCTGGACAACTTCTACTAGCCTTATACTTTCAAACACAGATTCAAAATGGAACTCTGTTGAAGAGGAATGCACCTGGATAAAGAATTATCGAGGGAAGAAAACTCTTAAATCAGGAGGGAGTAAACGGACGCCCTACCAAGAAAGAGGCAAGTATGAGTTGAAGGCACATCACAACACTATGATGTTTAGCACATTTCCTGCCAAAAGGAGGAGATTAAAGGATTTTATTATGATCTTTGGCCGACTGGAGGAAAAGAAAATGGAGCAACATTACTGCGACCAATTCTTTTAAGAAAACACTGATGGCACTTCCTCTGCTTATAGGACAAGGGCCAGAAATTGAGTGGACAATAACAGTCTCTCTGCGGCGCAGGAGAATCTTGTTATACATTTTGCAATTTCCCGGCTGGGAAAAAGTAAAACCTCCAGAGGACAGGACATTACCGAGCAATAGCCCGGAAATCCGACACAACACCAGGAGCAAAGATTTGCAAGATTTATCCTGGGATGATGGACATGGGATATTTCTTTTGACTCATAGAACCCACTGCCACAAGGAATATTGGAAACCCAGACTTGGAGGCAGTTCTAGAAGGGAGATAACTTAGATACATTCTTGAATGCTGCCGAGGCTCTGTTATAGGCTTCATTAATGAACCTACTTAAATTGGGAAGCTATGTGACGGGACAGCCCCGGCAGCATCCGTATTACACAAGTTTGAAAGGAATTAAAGAGCCCACAAGAATTATTCTATCATTCTCTAAGTAAAAGAATAATGGTCCACCATAAAATAATCTAGTCCCCAACCAAGGAATAAGGAAAAACTAACAGAGATTGAAAACAAGAGAAAATTACATTTTGACCACGCACGCCCCATCATTTCTGTAATGCTAGGTCTGAGAAAGCTTTGATGTCAAGATCAAACGTAACACACAGACACCACGGCACCAGGCGGCGGCGGTGCTATCAAAGGTTGAAAACTCATTGTTTTCAGTAGAAGGGGAGATAAGAGGGTCAGCCAGACCCGTCTGAAATACATGGCAATGCTACTCAGGGGAAAACGTGTGATCCAAACACGGCAATTTAATGCAGGCCTAACACCTATCTAAAAGTCCAGACTTTGTGGAGCCGGGACGTCTGTAATTGCCACCACAAAGGAGCAATTAGGACCAGATGCTTAACACCTCACTGCAATACGGGCGGCAAAGTAGGAACACATGGCTGACACATTTTGCCAGCAACCCAGGAAGGCGGGTGTTACCAGCAGATTGGAATGTAATGACGCAACTGCATCACCGCCAAAGCATGTTTCATTGTTTCAGGAATGTGGCAGGGCATCGGTAAATTTGATTGACAGATGAAACTACCCTTCACAGGAAAGGAGGAGGGGTGAGAAGAATTTGGCACTTAATCCATCTAGGTAAATCGTCCTACATGAAAAATAGGTGGAGCCAACAGGAACTTGGACATAGTAATTAGCTAGCGTGGAAACTAGCCAGGAACAGAGAGAATAAAACTACGAGCAGAGGCCAGCAAGACTTCAGACGCATTCACAATAGCGTACCAGGGAAGCCGGAATTTTAATTTCTGGTGAGAGATTGCCCTCTCGTTTTGTTACTTCGATACAACGTCGTATGACAGGATTTCCTAGCTATAACCCAGGTAATACCATTACTCTGATTAGTTTGTCTGCTAGTCTGAAGGCTTGTATAGTTTCCTGTTTCTGTTTATTCTCCCAAACTTTACACTGGTGGATTTCTTTGTACTTAATGTTCCAATTCTAGCTTTACAATTTCACTGAGAACTATTTTCTTCTTTCATTCACCACTTGGTTGTCAGATTTGTTGTATGTGATAATTTGGAGAAATCCAGTATCCAAGCTGCATGAGCGTGTGGCTTATTCATGTACAGGAGATGCATTTAGATTCATCCTGTATGATGTTAAACATTGGGGAGACTGACTACTTAGGAGAAATTCCTGAGAGCTACCAGTCTCTTGATAGCGTCCAATTAACATTGATTATTTGGACCAACACTTTGAGTGCCTACCAAGATTGTGGTGAACCCACTTGGTTTGAGGAATGGCACCAGTTCACCTTGTCTGCATGATGTCTGCATGAGGACAGACATGACTTAGGACTTTCAATATCCCAGACAGATTCAGGGAAGGCATTTAATGTTCGACAGGTACTGTGCGACCAGTCCTTCCGACAAGACGGAATGAATGAATCAGAAAGGGAGAAAGTGAGCTGAACTTATATGGGAAACACTGCATTACATAAATGTATGTGAATATGTATGTTTGAAGCTATAGATGTTCTAAATAGTTTTATGAATATATACATATATATATTTATTTATTTAGAACTGATATATGTTTATGTAACATGCCATCATAGATATCATCATACCATCATATATTATGACTTGAATGTATGTTTATATGAATGTGTAGACATATGTGTTTGAGATGTGTAGACGTAGATACTACCCATCTCCGTTTGTTTCATTCCAGATCTCTTAGGAGCAATGGACAGTCAACAACCCATATCAGGAAGTGACTTAGCCTTGTGAGGGACCAATTTGGACTCCTTCAATCTGACAGTGAACTGCGTCTCACTGGGGGAAGCATGACCTATGTGCTTCTGAGCTTTTCAGCCAGATGAGTTACGTATACCATAATATAATCATCATCATCATATGATCATCAAGATTAGAAATAATAAACACAGTTGTTGTATTTTAAACTCAATTTGTCCGTATAATTCTAAATGTTTATAAATGTTTGTGTAGCGTATCAAGTACACACATTATTGTATCATTTAGTGGGGGTTCACACATATTATCCAGAAGTGGGAATCTATGTCCGGGAGGTATCTTGCCTATGCAGTCATAAGTAACCAGATTACGTTGCATGTCTTAACTCCTCCTTTCTCACTTCTGGTGATACCAAGTACAGCCAAAACTATATAGATAGTCTATCTTCAACGAGCCACTTCTTGGCTGTTTTCTTGAGTATCAGGGACAGTGTCTTAAATCAGCATAACAGACATTTGTTCCACGTTTTCTCTCTGGGATTAGTCAGGGTAATTAGTCCCTTCTGACAGAGTTAGGGGATCTCAAACTACATCCAGAACTACCCACCAGTAGAAGAAAATGATTTTGGCTGAGTGGTTGCCCATCTGGGATCTAACACCAGCCAGTTGGTGACAAAGCTATTGAAGATTAAATGGCAAGACAAGATTCCAGACACTGAAGTTCTAGAAAGAGCGTCCATGCCCAGTATCCACACTCTACTAATGAAAAATCAGATTTGCTGGGCTGGTCACTTAACTTGTATGTCAGATCACAGGCTCCCTAAACAAATTTTTTACGGCGAGCTGCGTTGTGGTAAACGCTCCCAAGGCAGCCAGAGGAAACGCTTTAAAGACACTCTGAAAATCTCACTGAAAGCTATTGGAATTCATCTTGACATCTGGGAGACTGCTGCTAAAGACCGTAATTCGTGGCGTACATCATTACATAAGGATGCAGTCACTTGTGAAGCAACCAGGACTGCAAGAGCTGTGAAGAAAAGGCTGGACAGAAAAACCACTGCAGGAGATCCTCCTCCTAGAACTTCAAGCATTCTTTGCCCACATTGTCAAAGAACATTTTGAGCCAAAATAGGCCTTATCAGCTATCTTAGAACTCATGGCTCTATACTTTCAACCCCACTGGATGAAATGAATGGTCATCATCATTCTTGATGGACAAACAACATGATATTTTAAAGTTATGTATTAAAGGACACTGGGTACAGTTGTTTTGAAATGTATAAATATTATTTTATGTTCTTGCATATAATTGTTACTAAATCTTCCATTCATTTTTGTTTTATATCTCATGAAACAATTATACTTACTACTTTGAAGTTTTGCACGAGTTCTTATCCCTGATAACAGCATAAGACAAAGATTGATTAAAAGTCCTAGCCTCTGCACTATGTAGCAATAACATGTACAAATGATATGTATTCTTCAGCTTCGAAAATACTGCCTGCTGACACTCATAATGATATAAAATTATGTTGGTATAATTTTTTGTTCACTTTGTAGTGTAAATGTTCTGATGTTTTTTGTTTTTAGTTTTCCACAAACTGTCATTTTACATCAATGCTTAAACAATGACATTTATATGAATATATTTCTGGTCTTCTTTCAAATAAGACAATCAAACATGTATGGGATATCGATGCAAACAATCTAGTCTGTGCATACCCAGAGAGTGGAAATGTGATGGCGAACCAGAATGCCCCAACAAAGATGATGAAACAGGTGTGTTTTCAAGTAGTGTATAAATTTGTGTTTGGAACATAATTGCTGTATGTCACCAGTTTTTGTTACATAAAGGATTATTGACCATAATCTGTTGGTGTCAGGAGTGTAACAGCACTGCTTCAGTTGGTTGTGTTACAAATAGTTCCATGGATGGAACAACACACATGTACAGGTGAACATTTCGACTGAAGTCTTTTCATTCTCAACAAAATAATAAAATGTTTAACAATAAAAAATATTTCACAATGGACAACACAAATGAATACTTATCTGGAAAGGAGTTCAATCCAAGAAACTAAGGATGGCAATGTATTTTCTTCATCTGTCAAGCTTCTCAGTCATATTTTGTTCGGAACTCACATAACAGCTCAGTGGCAGTAACCCTCCCTCACCCCCCTTTGTTTTCTCATCAGCCATTTCATGCCAAGCTTTTCCTATCCTTTGTAGTTCCTTCCGTGTCTTTCCTAAATAACTACTCTCGTTTCTAATTCCTTTTTCTTGTATTTTTTAAAAATCTTCTGCCAATATTTCTTTTGCCATATGGATTCTAGAAGGACTTTCAAGCTATCCTGTTGTCTGGTTTTCTAAATGTTTGTCCTATCTAACAACATCATACCTCACATCTGGATTTACTGAAGTATATTTAGTTCTCTTTATGAGCTCCACATTGATTATCTGTCATACCATTGTAGCACTTCTGTTTTGCACGTACACCTATTAATGAATGTTTGTAATGCATTAGTCACTGTTTTTGCATTATCCATGTTTCTGATGCATATGATATTGATGTGACATAGAACTGACACATATTGAAAGTTTGGTACTGGTTTTTTGACTTCCACAGATTTCATAGTATTGTATATTTTCTGTAATTTTATTGTCTGTTCCTTCATTCGTTTCTGTTTTGCCACCAAGATATTTGTGTGATTCCACATTTGAAGTGGAGTTCCACCAAGGGTAATTGGATTGTTATCTGCCTTGCTTATTATAATTATCAAATTAGTGCACAAAAGAATTAAGGAACTTACTAATAAAAGAATAAGTACATCAACCGAATGTCTAATAACTGAAGATGGCAAAATCATAATAGAAAAAGACCAGATTCTACAGGTATGGACAGATTATGTGAAACACCTTTATGATGATAACAGAGACGGACAGTATGATATTAGATTTAATAATGAAGGACCGCCAATTTTGGAGATGGAGGTTCGAAATGTTCTTAAGCATATGAAAGCTGGCAAGGCCCCCAGTGCAGATAACATCACAACAGAAATGATTAAAGCTTTAGAAGAATTTGGACTAGATCAAGTCACCAGACTGCTGAACACATTATATGATACTGGAGATTTACCTCCTGAATTATGTAACTCTATATTTATTGCAATCCCAAAGAAATCAGGAACCTTGGAATGTGATCAACATAGAACAATTAGTATAATGAGTCACATCACAAAGATTTTGCTAAGAATTATCATGCAAAGAATGAGGAAGAAGATACAACCTGAAATATGGGAAGAACAATGCGGGTTTGTAGAAGGAAAGGGTACAGTAAATGCTGTGTATATGCTGCGAACAGTTATTGAACGTGCTATAGGAGTAAACAAGGATATACATCTTTGCTTTATTGACTATACAAAGGCTTTTGATAGCGTTAGACATGTCAGCATGGTGGATATGCTTGCAGATCTACAAATTGATGGGAAAGACATTAGACTTATAAAAAACATATATTGGAAACAACAAGCTGCAATAAGGATTGATAATGAAGTGGGACAGTATCAGCCAATTAAGAGAGGTGTTAGGCAGGGATGTGTGATGTCTCCAGATCTTTTTTTTCTGTACAGTGAAAATATTTTCAGAAATGTAGAGGATATAAATGGAATCAGCATTGGAGGACGAAACATCAATAACATTAGATATGCAGATGATACAGTATTAATTGCAGACAATGAGCAGGACCTGCAACAATTAGTAGATGCGGTTGTTGTACACAGTGAGCAACTGGGGTTAGAATTAAATTGTAAAAAGACTCAGGTTATGGTCGTCAGTAGGAAGGAAGAAGTGCCACAATGTAATATACAAGTAAATGGAAATATTCTTCAACAAGTGAATAGGTACAATTATCTTGGAACAGTTATAACATCTGATGGGAGATGCCTTGAAGAGATTAGAACAAGAATCGCCATGGCGAAAGTAGCCTTTAGCAAGATGAAAAACATTCTGACCAATAAGAAGATGTCAATTGAAATGAGAAAAAGAGTGTTGAGGGGATACATAGAGCCTGTTCTTTTGTATGGATGTGAAACTTGGACAATGAGCAGTCAAGCTGAAAAGCATCTGATGGCTGCAGAAATGTGGTTTCTGAGGAAAATGCAAAGAATACCATGGACAGACAGAAAAACCAATGACCAAGTACTACAGGAGACAAATGAACATCGTAAACTGATTAGAAAAATTAGACGTAGACAGTCAAAATTTTTTGGACATGTTATGAGAAGAAATGGATTGGAGAACTTAGTGACAACTGGCAAGATCGAGGGGAACAGACCAAGAGGAAGACCGAGAGGAAAATACCTGGATGGCTTGGCCACATGGCATGGACGAGACAGGAACAATGAGCTGATCCACGACACTGGTGATCGAGTGAAATGGCGAGTCATGACCGCCCACGCTTTCCGGCATGGCACATGATTGATTGATTGATTATTATAATTATCTGTCTTATCCCTATGCAATTATAGATCTAATTATGACTCTTCATCAAGTGTCATTAATTCTTATAGTTCAGCCATATGTACTCAATTAAAAGTTGTTGATTCAGTTCAGTGTGCAGAATTTAATTATGCGATTCCCATGCCTCATTCTTCTTGCTTTTGCTTAACATCTGAAGAAATTGGCATAATATTTACACAGAGTGCCAGATATCATCATCTGTGTCACTTTCACACTGGAGGTATTCAATCAATCATGTGCCATGCCGGAAAGCGTGGGCAAGTCATGACTCGCCATTTCACTCGATCACCATTGTCATGGATCAGCTCAGTATTCCTGTCTCGGCCAAGCCATCCAGGTATTTTCCTCTCGGTCTGCCTCTTGGTCTATTTCCTTCGATCTTGCCAGTTGTCACCAAGTTCTCCAATCCATTTCTTCTCATAACATGTCCAAAAAATTTTGACTGTCTACGTCTAATTTCTCTAATCAGTTTACGATGTTCATTTGTCTCCTGTAGTACTTGGTCATTGGTTTTTCTGTCTGTCCATGGTATTCTTTGCATTTTCCTCAGAAACCACATTTCTGCAGCCATCAGATGTTTTTCAGCTTGACTGCCCATTGTCCAAGTTTCACATCCATACAAAAGAACAGGCTCTATGTATCCCCTCAACACTCTTTTTCTCGTTTCAATTGACATCTTTTTATTGGAGGTATTAAGTTTTTACTGGAGGTATTAATGCTTTAGAAGAATATGGAATAGATAAAGTTACTAGTCTGCTTAATACAATATATGATACTGGAAATGTACCTCAGGAGTTATGTAACTCTGTATTTATTGCAATCCCAAAGAAATCAGGAGCCTTGGAATGTGATCAACATCGAACAATTAGTATAATGAGTCACATCACGAAGATTTTGCTAAGAGTTATCATGCAAAGAGTTAGGAGGAAAATACAACCTGAAATAGGAGAAGAACAATGTGGGATTGTGGAAGGCAAGGGTACAGTAAATGCTGTGTATATACAGAGAAACATAATCGAACGTTCTATGGAAGTAAACAAAGATCTACACCTTTGCTTTATTGACTACACAAAGGCTTTTGATAAAGTGAGACATGTCAACATGATAAGGATGCTTGAAGATCTACAAATTGATGGAAAAGATCTTAGACTTGTAAAAAACATATATTGGAAACAACAAGCTGCCATAAGAGTTGATAATGAAGTAAGCCAATATCAGCCTATTAAAAGGGGTGTGAGACAGGGATGTGTAATGTCTCCAGATCTGTTTTCCCTGTACAGTGAAAGTATTTTCAGAAATATTGAAGATATGGAAGGAATCAACATTGGGGGACGATGCATCAATAACATTAGATATGCAGATGATACAGTCTTGATTGCAGACAAGGAACAGGACCTGCAAAATTTAGTAGATGCGATTGTTACACACAGTGAACAACTAGGGTTAGAATTAAATTGTAAAAAGACACAGATTCAAGAAACAAATGAAGATCGTAAATTGATTAGAGAAATTAGACGTAGACAGTCAAAATTTTTTGGGCATGTTATGAGAAGAAATGGATTGGAGAATTTGGTGACAACTGGTAAGATCGAGGGGAACAGACCAAGGGGAAGACCTAGAAGCAAGTACCTGGATGGCTTGGCCTTGTGGCATGGTCGAGACAGAAACACGGAGCTGATCCACGACTCTGGTGATCGAGTGAGATGGCAGAACATGACCGCCCACGCTTACCGGCATGGCACATGATGGATGGATGGATTAAGTTTGTCATATTTTCTTTAATGTCCTTTGTAAAAACAACTTTAAATTTTGGATTTGTCATTTTTAAAATGAAAAATGACAAAAACGAAAGACAAGAACGAAAATGATAAGGAAATGACCACATTTAAGCAGAATAGGCTGCATTATTAAGCTTGAAAAATTGAAGCTAAGTATATGTATATATTTTATCTCTGTTTTCTGTTTGTTTTCTAAGTCTTTTATATGTATAAACATTGGAATCGCTAAGATTCTGTATAACATTGAACTTCTATAAGATGTGATTTATTACTAATAAACATTCTATAATTTATTTTGTACAGCTTGGCGTGCATGAACTAAATTTCATGTCTGATATTTCAGAGTGCAACAATGCTTGTGATGCTACAACAGAGTTCACATGTCAAGATAACAAATGTATATCACATAGATGGAAATGTGATCATCATAAAGATTGTGATGATGGCTCAGATGAGGATGGATGCCGTGAGTAGTTACATATTTTGTGCTCAAATCTTGTTTTGAATGTTGTGGTAGCAGCCATATCCTTCACTAGAATGAAACCCATTAATTACAGTTTATATATGTACTCCATATTTCTTTATTCTACTTAGAAAGTCACATTGTACTTAAATATTGAGATTGTGCAAGTTGAATGTATGTGAAATATTTTATGTTCTTCTCAGTTAACCAGGTGACAAATCTTGTTTTCATCAGCTACAATAGACTGTGCTGCTTTTGGAGAAAGCATGTGCAGTGATGGGACATGCATCAGTGAACATTGGTGGTGTGATGGAGATGCTGACTGTGATGATATGTCTGATGAACTTAGCTGTACAGACAAATTGGCTAACCAGACTTGTGGACCGAATGAATTCCAGTGTAACATGTCGCTGTTGGGCACACCATGTATTAGTTTGGGGTGGAAATGTGATGGTGATAAAGACTGCAGTGATGGAAGTGATGAGATATTTTGTAAGTATGTGTTTTAGTGTGTTAGGAAAGACCCTATACTTATAAAGAATGTATATTGGAAAGATGTTTTGTTGTAAAAATTGGTAATGAAGCAGGTCAGTATAACCAATCTGGGAAGGTTAACCCGGTAAACAAATGCCTGAAGAAGTCGGATGTGTCGGCCACAAAGTGCAAATATCACAGCTCTGCTGTATACAGGCACAACACAGTTATGTCCAAAACAACATTTCGGACAAATGCAGAAGAAGAAGAAGTATCACCAAATCAAAAGAGGTGTATAATAGGGATGTGTACTGTCTCCAGGCCGGCTTCCTGGCCTAGATGTTAGCAACTTTTCTCTGTAATCTTGTATAATCTCTCATAGGTAACGTGATGATGGTGAGAATCAGCAGTGGTTCGAATCGCATCAGTAACTTAATGGGGTATGTGAGCCGGCCGCTCAGAAAGCAATGGCAAACTACTGAGTGTAATCTTGCCAAGAAATCAACAATCAGCTGATAGATGCTGATGTTGACAGCGATGTCCTGTAAAGGATATGCAAAACATTATTATTATTATTATTAGTCTCCAGACCTTTTTACCCAGTACAATCAAAATATTATGGGAAACTTCCATTGGAGTATATCACCAAACCCTCAACAATAATATAAGATGATACAGTATTGATTGTAGACAAATGAGGTGATGGCAGTAACACAGGCTTTCCTATGGCTAGAATCACAGCATTATACCAACGTGTTTGTACTAAGTGATTCAATGAACATGATTCGGAAGATCGAAGCTGGATCTGTACGTAGACAGTGGACTGAGTCGCTGAGGAAGTCTGTTGTCCGTAAAGTCACCTTCATCTTCGTCCCAGGACATGTGGGAGTCGAGGGAAATGAACGAGCTGATAAACTGGCTGGCTCTGCACCCCCTGCAGATGGCCAGCCGATGGATTGTGTTTATGTTAATGTCCTTAAAGACATGTCAAGAACAGAAGACCTTGACGTCAGTGAATCCACATCGTTGTCCAGGATAGAAAGACTTGGGAGTAAGAATCGGCATGGCCAGACACGAGAGGTACATCGGGAAAACGAGGTGCCTCGTTAACCAACACAGAACTGGCACTATTAGCCACCGAACGCTGATGTATATGCTGGGGGGAGGATCTGAGCACCTATGGACCTATCCGGAGTGCAATGAAGATACCTCAACTGATAACTGATAACTGAAATGAGTATCCACCATTTAGTTGATGCTGTTATTGAAAACAGTGAGCAACTAGTAGTTAGTAGTAGTTGGCCTTTTTCAGTCATGTAAGCACCTGGCAGAAACACTGGTGACTGTAAAGTCCAATGCGAGAGTGTCTTTGTCACAGTTTCCACAGTAAAACGAGGCTGGTCCCGCAGTAAGTGACTGCATTTTATGCCTGTGCCTCCTATCCTCAGTTTGTTAGATTGCTCTCAAAGAGCACCAGTCCGTTTCGTACATCTCTTCTCCAGAAACATCTGTCTTGCAACTCTTTCCCATGTGTCTGGGTCTATGCCAAGGGTTTTCATATCTTATTTACACACATCCGTATATTGCATTTGGGGTCTTCCAGTTGGCCTCTTCCCTGTGGCTAGTTCTCCGTACAGGAGATCTTTGGGAATACGTTCATCCTCTATTCGAGATACATGTCCCAGCCCCGGAGGAGTCTCTGCTTGAGGAGGGAGTGCACTGTGGTAATATCCACTCTTTTAAGCATGTGGTTGTTTGTTATGTGGTCTTTCCACAATATGCCCAGGATACATCTCAGGCATCTCATATGGAAGGAATTCAACTTTCTTTCTTGTTGTGAGTACAAAGTCCAGGATTCAGACCCATAGAATAGTGTACTAACAACACAACTTTTTAAATTGTATGAAAACATAAATTATCATCATCTTCTAGAAAAAAGAAATACTGCAGTACAGCTTCTAAGTAGGCAAGGAAAAATCTTAAACAAGTGAATCATTTCAAAGATTTTGGAACAGTCATAACAGCTGATGGAAGATTCCTTGTATAGATTAGAACAAGAATCACCATGACAATAGTAGCATTTTGTAAGATAGAAAACATCAATCAATCAATCATGTGCCATGCCGGAAAGTGTGGGCGGTCATGACTCGCCATTTCACTCGATCACCAGAGTCTTGGATCAGCTCAGTGTTCCTGTCTCGACCATGCCATGTGGCCAAGCCATCCAGGTATTTACTTCTCGGTCTTCCCCTTGGTCTGTTCCTGTCGATCTTGCCAGTTGTCACCAAGTTCTCCAATTCATTTCTTCTCATAATATGTCAAAAACATTTTGACTGTCTACGTCTAATTTCTCTAATCAGTTTACAATGTTCATTTGTCTCCTGTAGTACTTGGTCATTGGTTTTTCTGTCTGTCCATGGTATTCTTTGCATTCTCCTCAGAAACCACATTTCTGCAGCCATCAGATGTTTTTCAGCTTTACTGCTCATTGTCCAAGTTTCACATCCATACAAAAGAACAGGCTCTAGGTAGCACCTCAACACTCTTTTTCTCGTTTCAATTGACATTTTTTTTATTGGTCAGTATGTCTTTCATCTTTCTAAAGGCTACTTTCGCCATGGCGATTCTTGTTCTAATCTCTTTAAGGCATCTCCCATCAGATGTTATAACTGTTCCAAGATAATTGTACCGATTCACTTGTTGAAGAATATTTCCATTTACTCGTATATTACATTGTGGTATTTCGTTCTTCCTAGTGACGACCATAACCTGAGTCTTTTTACAATTTAATTCTAACCCCAGTTGCTCACTGTGTACAACAACCGCATCTACTAATTGTTGCAGGTCCTGCTCATTGTCTGCAATTAATACTGTATCATCTGCATATCTAATGTTATTGATGTTTCGTCCTCCAATGCTGATTCCATTTATATCCTCTACATTTCTGAAAATATTTTCACTGTATAGGGAAAAAAGATCTGGAGACATTACACAACCTTGCCTAACACCTCTCTTAATAGGCTGATATTGTCCCACTTTCTTATCAATCTTTATGATAGCTTGTTTTTTCCAATATACAATCCTCTCAGTGATTGATTATGGACTAGGACTGCTCACTGTATCAAAGAGTCAGCTGGTGAAATTAGAGCGCATACAGAATTAAGCTATGCGGGTCATTCTGGAATGCACCAGAGACACTCCAGTAGTGTGTATGCGTTACATCCTTGGTCTGCCTACTGTTGCTGGTAGGCACAAGGTGATGCAAGCGAAGGCATACCTCAGAGTAGCTGCAGACACAGATCACCCGTTGCATGAGGCGCTGGACGTAGTTAAGGGTCAGAGACTGATAAGAGGGAAATCATGGATGGCTCAGGCGGAGGATGCGATCAGACAGGTGTGCCCCTTGGAGAACATCAGGCGAGGAGAGGAGTGGGTCAGAGTGCCAGCCGAGCAGTCAGACTTGTGCAGGGTTATAATCACATTGAGCCGGGAGTGCAGGGAGTGGCCAGCAGGGGCCACGGAAGTGGAAATTCAGCAAATAATTCAGGAAAATTCTCGCCCGGGTGATGTGATTATCTACACGGATGGGTCGGTGTTGAGAGGTAGGAGAAGTGCCTGGGGGTTCTTGGCAAAGACTAATGGTCGGCGTTTGGTGCAGGAGAGCCTGGCGTATGATGATACTACATCTAGCTTAAGAATGGAGGTGGAGGCGGTCAGTGCAGCTTTCCGCTGGATAGAGAACACGATACATACACACATTGTGATTGTTACTGACTCAGAAAGCATGCTGAGGAGGGTGAGAACAGGCAAGCTTCGTGCAGAGTGGCTTGCTTCGCTTCGGAGGTCACGTGTAGCAAGCATCACCTGGATCTTTTCTCCTGGGCATGCCGGTGTGCTGGGGAATGAACAGGCGGACAGATTGGCTGGCTCGGCAAGACTTGGTGGAGTATTGATGTATGACAAAACAGATGTGGTTGCGGCCTTGTGGGAGCACGTGTACACCTCGGAGGAGCAAATGGATCACCATGGTCTGGTAAGAATGAGACAGCGAGGGGTGACGAGGGGATCTGGCCGATGCTCGACGCTCAGAGGAAAGGCGAGACGGACGTATAATCAGATTGCTGCTGGAACTATTAGTGTTGGAACTCTTCACTGGCTGCTGAGGATGGGGACGGAGCGCTTATGGGAATGTCCCGAATGCTGTGATGTCGGCTCCTAAATCAATCAATCAATCAAATATACTCTTTTTATAAGTCTAATGTCTTTCCCATCAATTTGTAGATCTGCAAGCATATCTACCATGTTGAGATGTCTTACTCTATCGAAAGCCTTTGTGTAGTCAATAAAGCAAAGATGTATATCTTTGTTCACTTCTATAGAACGTTCAATAACTGAACGCAGCATATACACAGCATTTACTGTACCCTTTCCTTCTACAAACCCACATTGTTCTTCCCCTATTTCAGGTTGTATTTTCTTCCTCACTCTTTGCATGATAATTAGTAGCAAAATCTTCGTGATGTGACACATTATACTAATTTTTCTATGTTGATCACATTCAAAGGCTCCTGATTTATTTGGGATTGCAATAAACATAGAATTACATAATTCAGAAGGTATTTCTCCGGTATCATATAATGTGTTAAGCAGTCTGGTGACTTAATCTATTCCATATTCTTCTAAAACTTTAATAATTTCTTGTGTGATGTTTTCTGAACCGGGGGCCTTGCCAGCTTTCATATGTTTAAGAACGTTTCGAACCTCCATCTTCAAAATTGGCAGTCCATTATTAAATAAAATATCATACTGTTCATCTCTGTTATCATCATAAAGGTTTTACACATACTCTGACTGTACATGTAGAATCTGATCTTTTTCTATTATGATTTTGCCATCTTTAGTTTTTCAGACAGCCTGCTGATGTACTTGTTCTTTTATTAGTAAGTTCCTGAATTATTTTGTGCACTAATTTGGTATTTTGACTGTTGTGTTGTTTTTCACTTTCTAAGCAATTTTTCTCAAGCCATGCTTCTTTTACCTCCTTACATAATATTCTGACTTGTCTGTGAATTTCTTCATATTTGGCAGAATTATTTTTGTTGAGTCGTCTTCTTTCCATTAGTTGTAAAATTTCTTCAGTCATCCATTTCTTATGACCCACCTTCTTTAATTTTGGAATACTTGTTTCTGCAGCCAAACTGATTGAATTCTTCAACATTTCCCATTGATCATCCACATCTTGGAATAGGATCTCTTGATCAGACAGTATGTCAAATCTGTTCTGTACTTCTATGTTGAATTTGTTTTGTATTTCCTTGTCATTACTCAATGTACACAAATCATATTTAGTGTTTCATGTTATATACTTGACATTCTTTAACTTTACCCTCAATGTACCTGTAAGTAACCTGTAAGTAAATCTATAACAATCAGCACTGGGAACTATTATTGCTATTATTAATGCATTCCTAAATCTGCTAATCAACGGGGCTCTATCTTAGAAACCCTGGTTTACAGGAGTGACATTGTAGCGCTCCAGGAGACGAGACTGGGCGATCAGCTACTCCGAATTGCTGGCTTCAAATGTTTCAACAACAGACATCTGGGAATGGTGATTCTCATTCGCGACAGCAATGGTGGCATCAGAGCTAGACATGTCCAGTTGGGACAGTAACGATATACAAATACAGGCGTTGAGAGTTCAATCCAGTCTACCATTTGTATTGGTTAATGTTTATGCCCGCAACGCGAGTATGGATTCCCAGAAGTGGCCGTGCTTAAGTGACATATTAGGTCATGAAAGAAATGTTATTTTCTATGGCGATTTCAACGCTAAAGGCAGATCATGGGGAAACATTTCCTCCAACACACAAGGGGAGGAGCTCGAGACTGCACTTGAAACCATTGACCTGGTTTGTATCAACAGTGGCTGTGTCACCAGGACAGTAAGCCGTCCAGGCGATGAGGACAGTGTTATTGATCTGGCGCTGGTTTCACCTTCACTCACTACTGTGTGTAGATGGGGTGTCCTAGGACACCACGGCAGCGACCACCACCCTTGCAGCATATTGGTGGAAAAAGGCAGAACCAGGCAGCACAAGCTAATGGTAAAGACTTTCCAGTATGACAGTACAGGGCAAGATGTGGTGAGTAAAATAAGACGTGATAAGCGCAGAAAGCTTCAGGGCAGGAAAAAAAGCTGGGAGCAGCCACCTTGGTGGAATTTCGAGGTGGAGAAGGCTTGGGTGGATAAGCGTAGTGCTGTAAGGAGATGGCAAAATGCCAAGAAGAACAGAGCTGGCCATCCTAGTCCCTGCATGCACTTAGAAAGAGAGATGCACACAAAAGTAAGCTATTTCAAAAAACTGGTCAAGGTGGTTAAAAGCGAAAAATGGGCAGAGGTGTGTCAAAGAGTAAGCACAGACAAGTCACTGAAATTGTTCTGGCGACTACATAAAAGCATGAGTGGGGTAGTCAAGAATAAGAGCATTTCTGACTTCCAAGGTGCTGACCTCATCTGGCAGAGGACTGACGAGGACAAGGACAAAGCCCTCTTTGAACGCTATCTAGAGCAGAGCAACCAGACAGACATGGGAGGCCGAAATCTTGCCAAGGAGGTCACCTCAGACAGGTGCAAGGCCCAGAACATTTCGGATGAAGACACAGTGACAGTGAAAGAAATCAAGGCTGTGCTTCGACTATCATAAAACAGCGCTCCAGGGCCTGATGGCATAAGATACGACGACATCAATAGGTGTACCGACAACGAGCTAGAGAAACTAGCAGTATACAACAACAGTATAGGGAGTGCTAGCATCAAGGAGGAGTGGTTACACAGCTATCTGATTCCCTTGCCGAAGCCTGACAAAGACCACACAAAAATTCAGGGATATCGAATTATAACCATTCAGAATACAATAGGCAAGCTGCTGGAGAAGGTAATTGCCAGGAAAATATCAAGCCAGCTAGAGATGCAAGGTGTTTTCCCACCTACCCTGGGTGGGTACCATCCAAAAAGAGAAACCTGGACCAATGCAGCAGTTTTTGCCCATGATGTCTATGAAGGTTTCCACTCAGGCATTGAAACCTTTGCTGCAGCGATTGATCTTGAGGACGCGTAAACAGAGTACCATTGGATTTTTTAATGCTTCAGCTTCTTGAACTCAAAATAAGTCCATTCCTCCTTAGTTGGATCGCTGCAGCCCTCTTCCAACGGAAAGTAGTTTTTAGATGTGGCAGTTGGACTTCGGAACCAACAACAATATATCCTGGCCTACCACAGGGATCACCATTATCTCCGGTACTGTTCAACGCCTACACAGTGAGAATCACCAGTGAGCAGATCACTGGACCTGGCAGGACATTGTCATATGCCGATGATGTTTTAGTGTATCGTCAGGGTAAGGATAGAGAGCAGGTTGCTGTGGAACTACAAACTGAACTCAATCGCATAAGTACTTGGTGTGATGAAGCTGGGGCAATGGTCAACCCAACAAAGGCAACAGTGACTTGGTTCTCGTTGAATAATCATATTGTTAA
Organism: Cepaea nemoralis; assembly: GCA_014155875.1. NCBI lineage: Eukaryota > Metazoa > Mollusca > Gastropoda > Stylommatophora > Helicidae > Cepaea > Cepaea nemoralis. The sequence goes on along the minus strand of JACEFZ010022092.1, from coordinate 656,170 downwards.
CACTCCAACACCAACTGTAAATCTGTGTTCAGAGACGGTGGAAAGAACGCAGGCAATGAATTACCTGGGGATACGGTTTGATCGAAGCCTTGCTTATAATGAGCACATAGACCAGGTGATAACAAAGGCCAAGCGGGGTTTGGCTGGGATGCGGGTGATGGCGGCAGCAAACTGTGAGCAGCGCCATCTATGTCTTCTGTACTAGGGGCTGGTCATGTCTGTTTTTGAGTATGCAATGGCAATCCTGACTCTCAGCCATAAGCAGATAGAAAGGATGGAAAGGATACAGAATGAAGCTATGCGCATTATTCTTGGATGTACAAGAGATACAGCATGCAGGGCGATGCGCTACCTTCTTGACTTTCCAACCATTGAAGAGAGAATACAAGTTTGCAGAGCACGCGCCTACCTCAGAGTTAACGCAAACACACAGCATCCACTGCATAGTGAAATTAGGAAGGTGAAGGGCAACAGGTTAAAAAGAGGACGGTCGTGGATGGGTCAAGCCGAAGACATTCTTCAACAGGTGTGTTCACTTGAGGACTTAGAACCTGGCGAGGAGTGGGTACAAGTGCCAACAGATTTCTGCACATCCTTTTCAGTTTGCATCCAACTAGATAGAAAATGCAGACAAGAAAATCCAGGCTGCTGTGGAGGCTGAAGTACAAGCGTTGATTTTCGAGAATTCGCTAGACGGTGATGCTGTCATCTACACAGATGGGTCGGTCGTCCGACATGTGAGAAGCTCATGGGCCTTTACGGCTCGGACCGGAGGGAGAATTGTGAAGGAGGACTCTGGTGCTTTCACTGAAACCACAAGTAGCCTGACTATGGAAGTCATGGCAGTAAGTAAAGCAATAACATGGCTCGAGACACAGACATTCGCTAGGGCATGTTTCCTTAGCGACTCAATGAACATGATCAAGAGGATAGAGGAGGGGTCGATCCGAAGAGAATGGTTGCTGCCTCTGGAGCGGTCTCGGCTGGCAAAGATTAGTTTTATCTTCGTGCCAGGGCATGCGGGAGTACAAGGAAATGAGCGGGCTGACAAGCTCGCAGGTGAGGCTACGGTGGAGGGTGGATGCGCCATGGACCAGGCTGACATTCTAAATGCTCTATGAGAAGTAAGACTTTTGCGTGAACCAAGTGATGACTGTGAATCTACAACCATGGCCAGACTGCGAGAACAGCAAATTAAAAGAGGTGTGGCCAAACAAGAACACTACGCAGATAGCCAAAGAAGTTTGATAAACCAACACAGAACTGGTGTCATTAGCCGCTACACGCTGCGGGATTTACTGAGGAGGGGATCCGAGCACTTATGGACTGAATGGTTCGATGTGCAATGAGGATGATCTGTCGACTAACTAACTAACTAAATTTGCTAATCAGAATTTAATCAATCTGGTTTCTAATCCTGCTATCAGGACTCCTCCATGTCCATAATCTTCTAGGGTGTTATTTAAACCATGTGTTGCCTACAATCATTTCCTGCTCTTTTTCTCACTCTACAAGTCTGTATCCTCTTTCATTTCTCTCTCCTAAACCATAGTTTCTTACTGTGTATCTATCACCTTGATTTCCTACTTTTGCATCTCCTATTATGATGTTTATTTCTGAATTTTTACATTTCATTAAAGCAGACTCTATGTCATTATAAAATTCCTCTACACAATCTTCACTGGATTCTCCTGTTGGGGCATATACTTGAAATAACGTTTATGCTAAAAGGTCTGCCACTTAATTTAACAAGTAGAACTCTGTCTGACACGGCCCAATATCCTTGAACAGATTTTTATGTTCGCCGGTCGATGATAATTGCTACTCCCCTTTGTCGAACTTCTCCTCCAGAATAAATAATCTTAAAATCTTCATCTATCTTAATGCCTGCTCCTGTCCATCTCATTTCGCACATCCCTAAATTATTAATTTTCTCTCTTTCCATTTCTTGTTTGATGTTATCTAATTTTTCGTCATCGTTAACGTCCTAATATTCCATGTTGCTAATTTTAATGTCTCTGTCCTTGTCTTGCGATGATCTGTCTTTAGGCAAATCATAATGAACTAGGCACTTCTAAAGAATTTAGTTTGCCATTGCTTTCCTTCGTGGCAGTGACCGTACTGGCTGGGTGACCGCAGCCATTATTTCAATAAAAAGATCTTCTGCCTGCCGACGCAAAATTTGAGACCATAACCAACAAGTATCTGTCAGCTGCCCTCAAAATGTCATCCACCACCTGCCTCCCGTAGCTTCTTTTGAACACTTCCAATAATCGAATACGAAATAACACCTCTTAATCCACAAGAAAACACTAAACAGCGTCTACCGAAGAATAAACGCGTCACGTCGTCCCCATTTTTACTCACAGATATCAGTTGCAGAGAAAAATAGAGCTCATTATGTTGTATGCATGTGAGACTTCTGCAGTAAGCAAACAATTTAACATCTGATGGCAGCAGAATTGTGATTTCTAAGGAAAATGTAAAGATTAGTTAGTCAAGATAGAGCATTTTTATGAGTTGTACTACATGTGATGGAAAGCCTATTTTCCTCATGATTTCCCAAAGGTTCTGATCTCGTACACAGCCAAATGGCTTTGAATAATCCACAAAGCATGAGAATAGGTTTACATTAAATTCTCTACATTTCTGTATTATTAAACGCATGTTGAGTATGTGATCTCTAGTTCCTCTTCCTTGTCTAAATCCATCTTGAACCACATTAATCTCTTCATCCATTTTCTTAACAAGTCTTCCCATAATGATTTTTTGTAGAGTTTTACTTTCTTGACTTATCAGGGCAACAGTTCTATAGGTGGTGCATAATTTCAAATTGCCCTTTTTTGGTATTAGAATTAGATACTTCTCTTCCAGTCCTTTGGCCATATACCATATTTCCATATCTTTTTACATAATGTGTGATAGATTTGTATGCTTTCTTTTCCTCTTGCTTTAATTAGTTCAGCTGGTATCTCATCACATCCTGGTTATTTACCATTCTTGAGGTTCTTTATTGCCCATACATTTTCATCCAATGAGGTTTCAGGTTCTGTCTCTGCTGTCATTGGTTCATGTATCTCCTTCTATCTTTCTGGGATGTTTCTAGATTCTGTAGGGTATTTCTCAACTTGTCACAGATGACATTTAATTGAGGTTGAATATTTCTTGTCAGTAACTTCATTTCTTTGAACATTTCATAAAAACTTCCATTCTTATGATTATTGCACTATTCTAGTACAACAATCTTGTATATATAGTAAAACCTCGGTTTTTGTTGATAATCTGTCCGAAAACAATCTGCGAAATCCGATACCAACAAAAACCAAGGCAATTATTTCCATATGAATCAATGTAAATCCAATTAATTCGTTCTAGACATTCCAAAATACATACCAAAAACACATTTCATAGAGAATAAATATAGTATTTAATACTATTTTTCGCCCCCAGACTTGTCAGAACTCACACCTTCGTCGTGCCTAGTAACACTGTGTATGCCAGTGCGCCTCTTGAATTTTTAAAACCATCCTCTGCTGGCCTTAAAATCACTAAGTACACTAGCACTCTTTTCAAGCATTTTCTTAATGAGATCGGCATACAACAGTCTGGCTTTGTCATATATGATTGCCTATGAAACAAAATCGCCATCTAACTGGTTTTGATTTATCCAAATTAATAATAACTGTTCGACATCTTCAATTGTTTGCGATCTCTGTTTTGTTAACACATTCATACCTTTCGCTACACTAAATCTCCTTTATTTCTTCCTTTTTCGCCACAATGGAACTTATCGTGGATGGCGACTTCCCGAAGATGCAACTGATTTCAACAATCTGTATGCCACTCTCGTATTTCATTACTAGCAAGTGATGCTCACACAACAAAAAACAATGCCAATCTGAGCAGAAGAACGTGTGGGTCCCTTGTTTTCTTTCTTATTTCTCATATTAAAGATTTATACTTCATCCTCCTGTTATAAGTTTCTCCTCCTTTCTTTCAGTTCCCTTTGTTGATTTATTATAAAAGACAGCGTTGCAGATATAGACAATAAACTTCAAACAAGCAAACGAAATAGAAGATAAAACACCATCTGAACGTGAAAAAGCTTTCATTCTACCTGATCACAGTCCCATGTTCTGACAATTTAAAGCTGGAGTGCCAATGCTTTTACATTTATTATGGCTACACAGACCATAACAGAGCTGGGTTGAGTCCAGTTGAGATCTATACACACTTGTTATTACACTTTCTCAGTTTGCACTGTGTCAAGGTGTTAGATTATAGTAGAACAGACTAGTGACAGAAGAGGGGCAAGGACTAAGAGGACATAGAGACAGGACCTCTATACAGGTATAGACAGAATAGAGACAGCACCCAAGCTAGGACTTAAGAACACCAATAAAGGCTAGACTCGGGTGGGGACACTAACGTGTTATAGTTAGGACAACAGAGGGACCGACCCGAGAACAGGGGCGGGTACATTAGGTCACGGGAAATACCGTGATGACGTAAACTAGAATAGAACTTTAGAGGGTAACGAGTGCTAAGACGACAGTGCTGCGTGCAAAGAGAACGGCACGCAGAGTTGTGGACCCCACGAGGGAGTTTGACCAAGTAGGCAAGCGACAACCTGAGCTGCTTCAGACGGCGACAAGATGGCCTTCTGACTGGACGTAGTGTTGTTCTGAAGCCATTATCTATTGTTGTGAACGCATGCGATGTTAACGAGAGAGTGATCATGTGTGATGATATGTGTCTATATATTGTGTGATGAGTGGCGATAATTATATTGATGTGTCAGGCAAATAACGCCTTGTTTGATTGTCAGGCTTGCCTGGAATAAATTCCGTGTAAAACATCTGTACGAGCTGTAGTTATATTTGAGGTACGGATGACGTTGCCTGATTGCGAGTAAACGCAAGACTGTGACACACTGCCTCTCTTCATTTTCATTCAGTATGTCAGCTTCATGAGCAATCTATTTTCTATTCTTTCCAAGCAGGAACATTGAGGTTTCTAAGGTGCTGTGTCAAATGAACTGGCACCTCATTGGCACCTTGCCGTCTTGACAGACGATAGTTTGTGCTTCAAAAAGGCATAATAACTTTTACCTATGGCGGTAGCAAATGTGACTGATAAGGCCAATTTGCGCTGTAAATGTCCGTTCACAGTGGGTGCATGTGAACACGTGGTCATTTCCACCATCATGCACCATCTTACGTCTCAAACGCTCGGTGTGTGACTTATCTGCAATAATATTCCCCTTTGTCTTTATTCCATTTCTCTTGGTGTGAGTAAGTTGTCCAGGTTTCACTGCTATAAAGAAGAGTACTAAGGACACAGGCTTGATAGACAAGGACTTTTGTTTTTGCAGTAAGCTTCCTGTTCTCCCAGACTCTTTTTCTTAACCTGTTCATTGATGTTGCTGCCTTACCAATCCGGATGTTGATTTCCTGATCTAGGGATAATTTGCTATTTACCACTGATCCTAGATATGTAAAATGGTCTACCATCTCTAGTTCGGTGTCGTCAATAAAGATTGATGGTACCCCATGTGCACCTTGTGACATAATCTGTGTCTTCTTGTTGCTAATTGTTAAACCAATTTAGGAACAAGCATTGGAGAATGCAGAAAGTAGACATTGCATTTCTTCCTCAGAGTGGGTCGTAACTACAGCATCATCTGCAAAAAGCAACTCTCTGATCAGTACCCTCCTAATTTTGGTCTTGGCCTTCAATCTCTGAGCATTGTAGAGGCCGCCATCTGAGCGTGAGTGAATGTATATACCACCATCCTGATCACGAAAGGCATATTTCAGTAGAAGTGAAAAGTATATTCCAAAGTGGGTGGGAGCTAGTACACAACCTTGCTTAACTTCACTCTTGATTTCAAATTCTTCAGAAGTTGCACCATCAAACTTGATTATACCCTTCATGCCTGTGTGGAACGATTCCACAATGGACAGAAGAGTTGGTGGGCAGCCAATCTTCTTTAGTGCCTTGAACAGACCCTCACGACTGACCAAATCAAATGCCTTTGTGAGGTCGATGAAGGCAATAAACAGCGGTTGGTTCTGTTCACGGCATTTTTCTTGCATTTATCGCAATGAGAATATCATATCAATGGTAGACCGGTTCTGTCGAAAGCCACACTGTGATTTGGGGTAGACTTGATCTCCTAGGACTTGAAGTCTGCACAGAACAATTCTGGCAAATACTTTTCCAACAATACACAGAAGTGAGATACCCTTATAGTTGTTGCAGTCGCTCCGATCGCCCTTGTTCTTGTACAGTGTTATGATGCTTGAATCTTTGAAATCCTGTGGGACTTGTCCTTCTCGCCAGCATAGCTCTATTAGCTGGTGGATCTGTAGAGTGAGTGTGTTTTGCCCACTCCCGAATAACCTCTATTGGAATCCCATCCTTACCTGGAGCCTTGCCAGATGCAAGCTCATTTATAGCACACTTAACTTCTGTTATGGTGGGAAGTGTCTCCAGGTGGTCAAGAGTTGGTAGAGCCTCTATGGCGTTGAGGGCATCATCCGCTAGTTTGGTCTCACTTGTGTAAAGCTCCAAATAGTGCTCTACCCATGTGTCCATCTGCTGTTTCTTATCAGTGATGATTTCTCCAGTCAAGGTTTTCAATGGTGCACTTCTTTTGATCACTGGACCACAGGCTTTCTTTATTCCTTCATACATGCTTCTTATGTTTCCCTTATTATCACTTGCGATTTGAATGGACTCACATAACTTGATCCAATAATCATTTGCACACTGTCTGGCAGCCTTTTGCACATCCTTCCTAGTTTGCCTTAGCTCACTCAGAGTGTTACGCGTTGGTCTTTTCTTGTTTCTTAAGAGAGCTTTCTTCTTCTTATCAATCAAGGGCTGCAGAGTCTCACTGTTTGCCGCAAACCAGTCCTGCCTCTTATGATCCACAGTGCCGTAAACCCCTACGGCAGTTTTATAAAGAGTTTCCTTAATTTGACCCCACTTTTCATTTACTATACAATTTTCTGGTGTATCAGTGAAAGCGTCTTCAAGTTGCTGTTGAAACTGAAAGCACTTTTCAGGATCATGAGTGTTAATAATATTAATCCTGGGGCTAGATTTGTGTTTAGCTGTGTAGATCCTCTTTGGTCTCAGTCTAACCCTTGCAACAACCAAAGAATGATCCGTATCACAGTCAGCACTGTGGTAACTTCGAGTCAATTATATATGGTTCAGATGTTGTCTCAGTGTGATGATGAAGTCCAGCTGGTGCCAATGGCCGGATCTTGGATGTTTCCATGTGACCTTATGCATCTCTTTTGTTTTAAAAAAGGAGTTTGTAATACATAGGTCATTACTGGTGCAATGCTCCAGCAGCCTTTGCCCATTTTCATTCATGCGACCGATGTTGTATTTTCCAAGGCACACTGGCCATGAACTCGAGTCCTTGCCCACACGAGCATTGAAATCACCGAGCATATAAATGTAGTCAGATTTTGGAACTGCCTTGATCACGGAGTCTAACTCCTCATCGAACGAATCCTTCACATCATCAGAGGAATTGAGTGTCGGTGCATATGCAGTAATAATGGTGGCAAACCCACAAGAGGTTGCCAAGCGCAGGGATAATAGTCTTTCATTTCCTCCTGCTGGAATTTCAATCATTCCCAGAAGTGAATTCTTCACTGCAAAGCCCACACCGTGTTGCCTTTTTTCTGCCTGCCCTCTACCCTTCCAAAAAAAGGTGTAATTCTTTTCCCTGAGTGACCCTTCCTCAGCGAGGCGAGTCTCCTGCAGGCCAGCAATATCAATGTTAAGACGATTGAGTTCGGCATCAATCACAGCCGTTTTTCTCACATCGTCAATATTGGTCAAGTCAGTGGAAAATCCTGGACACATGGTTCTCACGTTCCAGGTTGCAAGCCGTAGCTTGAGGTTTCTATTTTTGTTTTTGTTTGTACCCGGTGCATTGGTTTTACAGCCTGCGATTCAGATTTTGTCCTAACTCCAAGCACCCATTGAAGCAGGCAGGCTGTGGCGGATCAGCACCCAATTGGCCGGGGGCTGCCCACCTTGAGGCGGGCGGTAGCTGATCAGTGACACCTGTAGGTGTCTCCCACCGTCAGAGTCAACACGTGGCGCCCCATGTCTACGCCAATTGACAGGGACTTGTAACCCGTAACAGTTGCCTCTCGCTTTGATTCCGAGACCAGTTAAGACCAGGGATGGAGTTATTGCCTCTCCATAGCACAAAGCCTGGGCTAAAATATAGAGATCATGTGTTGCCCATGCAGCATGATCCCTCTCTTGGCCTGCCTAGTTCACTCCAGAGGAAAGGTAACACCCCTACATCTGGAACAAGACAAGCTGCAGAAGCTGCCGGATCAGCAAAGCAATGCTCTAACTGTCCGCCTGTCGGAGCTTCGATCCTAGACCAGCCGCCAACCAAGGCTTAGGGCCTGGTCTGCCCTGCCATGACATTTTGTCTTTAGCTTGCATTTCCTCGCACTAGGGTAAGGCTTGTACCCTCCCAATTGCGCTCTTCCGCCCGAAGCCATGGGCACAATGTGGGGTGTCGGGTTTGGTAAGCGCCGCCCAATGTTCGGCGCTAACAGAAAGCAAGTAGTACCATCTACTGTTATACGGTAGCTCAGTCATATCTGACTAAGACCTGACACAAGTGGTTATCTATAAGGAAAAAAAATATATACACTGCTGTCTTCTTTGAAAGCACTTTCATATCTTGTCACATTCAGTCCTGGATGGTTTTAACCCACATCCACACTACTAGCAAGCCATGGGTCAAGCCTCATCTCCATCTGTGTCACTATACAATACAATACATATATCGATAAGCTATTCCAGTAAGGGGCATGCTATCACGTAAAGAACCTTTCCCTGTGCGTGCAGAATCCTGTGTAAGAACTGTTGGGGGAGAGAATAGGCTGCATGTAGGCTAAATATCTAACCTCTTGTGTCAATACATGGGTTCTCATTATAGTCCTGTTGTCCATACACCTAGAAATCTATAAGTCATGCCCCTTCTCTATCTGTGCAGATTTACAATTACAAAATATATCGTTTCAGCTAAGCTCATGTTGGGAATATTGTCAGGTAAACATCTTAATCCCACCCCATGGAATCCCATGTAAGCAAATCATGCTATCCATCTTAGACAAATATCTGATCTCTTTTGTCAATTACAGTCCTGGCTAATAGTCAACACTCACACTTATTATTTAACTAATGAGCTGTAATCTAGACTGTGACAGTATGTTCTGTGGAGGAATACACTTAAAAGCTTATAGACATTTGGCAAACGATGCAAAGAGCAAGACAAACTAAATGCCTGGATGGCTTTTCCACATGACATAATTGAGACGAGAACGCAGATCTGATCTGAGAGTCTGTTGATTGTGTGAGATTACTAGCCATGATTCCTCATGCTTTGTTGGCATGCACATGATGATGCTAGTGATGTGTTCAACATTTAATGTTTTTGCCTAGCTAAATTTTTAGTTAGAATAACATGTTGTAGAAGTTTTTCACTTCTACCTGAATTGTTTTATTTTGTATTTTAGGTTCAGGTCATACTTGTAGGCCAGAAGAAAAAATGTGTGATAAACATTCATGTGTAAATGTACAGTTTTTCTGTGATGGAGAAAATGACTGTGATGATGGTGAAGATGAAAATAATTGTACCAGCACAGGTTGGTATACCTATATTCCATATGATTGTGATAGTACATATTTAATCATAATGTATTTCATTTCAGTAGTGTACATTGCTGATGTATTACATTTTATTTTTTATTTTATAAGATTGAAGTAAAGATCAAATAGCATCTGGACAATAGATACATTTAAACAAGTTTATAAAATAGAAAAAAAGTCGCTTAAAAGTCGACACGGTTGACTTCATTGCACCGGGTTTTAATCCCATATGGCTCGGCCTCTTTCTGCAGTGTGGAAAGTGTCGCACTAAGCACGAACTCCGTAGCTCCAGCGACGACCTACAGGAGTCTCCGAAAAAATTCACTTGTGAACCGAAGGACGTGGCCCGGAATTGAACCCATAACCTTCAGAGCCCAAGTCAAATGGCTTGACCTCTTCACCACAGAGGCTCCCTTATAAAATATAGTTTCAGTGGTCAGTTCCAGAAAAACGATTTAAAGACAAAATAATCACATTAATGACAAGAAATGACAGTTTCCAAACTGAAAACAGAACATATTAAATAAGGATCATAATAAATACTAAAAAGATAAAAATACGAGATCTGTTCAAAAGTATTGATCTTTTGATCAGGAAAAATACAATTGCTCACCTGGAGTTCTGAAACTAATCTCTTCAAAGTACTCTCCTTGAGACTGTATATACTTCTCCCAGTGGCCCTGCCATTGTTGTAAGCATTTCAGGAAGGCCTCTTTGTGAATGGAGTACAGCGTGACTATTGCATTTTGTATAATACTTTCTTGTTATCTGTTATCAGTTATCAGTTGGGGTATCTTCATTGCACTCCGGACAGGTCCATAGGTGCTCAGATCCTCCCCCCAGCATATGCATCGGCGTCCGGTGGCTAATAGTGCCAGTTCTGTGTTTGGTTGACGAGGCACCTCGTTTTCCCGATGTACCTCTCGCGTCTGGCCGTGCCGATTCTTACTCCCAGGTCTTTCATCCTGGACAGCGATGTGGATTCACTGGCGTCAAAGTCCTCTGTTCTCGCCATATCTTTAAGGTCGTTGATAACATCGGCACGATCCATGGGCTGGCCATCTACAGGGGGTGCAGAGCCAGCCAGTTTATCAGCTCGTTCATTTCCCTTGACTTCCACATGTCCCGGGACGAAGATGAAGGTGACTTTACGGACAACAGACTTCCGCAGTGACTCAGTCCACTGTCTACATATAGATCCAGCTTCGACCTTCCGAATCATGCTCATTGAATCACTTAGTACACACATGCTGGTATAATGCTGTGATGTTCAGCCATATGAAAGCCTCTGTAACTGCCATCACCTCCATCGTCATGCTGCTCGTGGTCATAGAATGGGCACCACTGGATTCTTGAACGGTTTGGCGCGCTGAACGGGCTGTAAATGCCCACGCACTTCTCTGCTGCTTTACAACATATCCATCTGTATAGATGAGCACTTCGGGGCTAACTGAGTGTTCATAGATGAGACATTTCCACCCGACCCATCCATGATTGCCCTTCTTTAGCCTGTCACCCTTTTCTCTGAATATAGCGTCATGCAGAGGGTGCTGCTCACCTGCACTTATTTTTAAGTATGCATGAGCTCTCTAGATCTTGATCCTGTGTTCTATTGTCAGGAAGTCAAGCAGGTATCTCATTGCTACACAGCTGGTGTCTCTCGTGCAGCCCAAAATGATGCGCATGGCTTTGTTTTGTACCTTTTCAAGTCTTCCAATCTGTGTAGGGCTGACAGTGAAGATGGCCAGGGCATACTCGATGCGTGGACTCACTCGTAAGAGCGCACAGACAAAAACAGGATTAAACCCACAAAAACCATGGATCTCAACTCTAACCAATGCTGAAGAAGCAGGTTGAACAAGACCGAATTTGGAATTTTTGTTTATGAATCAAGTCAAGTCAAGATTTCCTTTTCCCTGTCTGAGGATCTCAACGTGTGCTGTAAATACACATGTTTGTCTGAAATCAGAATACAATTCTGATGGCACATTGTTATTTTCCACCATATTTACAAAATAATACTTTAATACACACTGACCCCCCAGTCTTGTTTAAAGACTAGGCAGATTTAATAGGGTCATTTAGCAGTATACTAAACTAGATTATCTCGGCAGAAGATTCTTTTTATGTCCGTCTCTGACAATGCTTAGCAAGCAACAGTCGGAACTGAAGTCATTACCTGCAACTTGTGATACCAGAGTAATAATTAAGTATTGCATATTACAAAAAGGCCATGTGGTGGGGTTTATACTGTATTCACCTATTAATGGATTTTATTGGCAGATATGCTGGCAGAGATGAAGAAGAGGAAAGTATGACATTGATTTTAATATATGATGTGGTAATTAAATAATATTACAAATAATGCTTACTATATTTGCACCGTTGACAATAACAACAGCATCATGATTTGGAATTAAGACGCTATAATTAAATAAGAAATAATGTTAACATTGGTGCTATTTTTATTTATGACATTTTAGCGTCACCTCATGACAGTGAGTGAACATGTAATTTATCTATGCCGCTGCTGACATCATCCTAACCTTTTGATCTCACAGCTGAGGCCCATTCATACAGATAACAATGTAGTTATGACATATGCACTATGCGAAATGTGTGGTTTTGCTGTGGCTGTCACATGACAGAAACAGACAAATAATGTGGAATATATTTAGTTTACTCTGAATTCCTGTTCTTACCTGTGGATTTGTATAAAAGGTAAAGGGACCTTTACTATACCTGTATATGTATTGACTATGTGGTGCCAGCCCCATATTTATATAGACCAGCCAGCGCCTGATGTGTGATGTCAATATCACACCAGCCACTTTTACTTCCCAGGATATTTCCTGGTCCCCATAGTCAGCTGAGTAGACCTGGCAGTCAAGTTAATTAAATCACATCTGCTATGACAGACATTCGAACACATGACCACCAGGCTGACAGGCAGACTGTTTTTAATGTTGAAGAATTCTGATTTTGTTCATTAACTTGAATTTGCAAGCAAACTCTAATCTGCACAGTTCGCGGTGACTGCGCTAGTTATTTCCTAAATTAAAATGAATTGTATAGAATGGGAGGGGGATGTAGGAATGATACAACTTCAGCTGTTCTACACCTGAGTTCAGTATCAGTAAGTATATTTATTTATGGTACTTGAAAAGAGAAATTAAAATGTTAAGTTTTTTTTTCTGTAAGCTGTGTAGACTTTCTGTAAATGCATATTTTGTACACAACATTTGAGTTTCAAATAGTGCTTGCTTAGTGCTTGTTTGACTTACTGGCTGTACTGCACATGTAAGCTAACCAATAAATATATATATTTACAATAGGACCAGAGAAACAATGTCAGGATAATGAGTTTGACTGTGGCAATAAGTGTATTTCTTTGGAGAAGATATGTGATGGATCTGATGATTGTGGCAACAGGGCTGATCAATCATTTGAACTTCCCTGCCCTTTAGGAAATAACAGTAAGTAATCCTGTCCCAGTGACCAGTTTTTTTTATTTATCGTAGAATGTCAAGTAATTATCTAAAATCTAAATATCCGCTAAACTATGTAGGGAGCAATATAAATCTGGGGTTAGCAGAAAATTGATTATGTGGTTGTTTCGGGATTTGAAATTTAAATATTTGCGTTGTGATGTTCTGTTGTGATAATTTGGTGTGTCCAGTGTGTGCTGCGTGGTTACACACCCGCTTCACACGCGTGATCCGGGACTGTTTCCGGATCCGGTCAGGGATATGCACTACTGACGAGCTCAAACGAGGGCGAAACTCAAGTATAGTGCTTCCATATTGACGTGGATAGGCCTTAGGTTCATACCAGAATGCGATCGGCGTTGCCAGTAGTGGGTTGTGCTCAATATTTAAGTTAGCAGAAAACCCAGGAAAGCCTTGTTTCCTAAGTACTGGCTTTCCTGGAGAAAATAAAAACAAATAAACATTCGTTGTTACAAAAATATAAACATCTCTTCGCTACCATTAAATACCCAGTTGTCTTGGTACAGGGGCTTCACAAGATGATGACAACACCAGTTGAGTCTGTCCACACAATACATAAACAACACTTGTATTGGTGACAGGCAGGCAACAAGATACAGTATTAACACTAAGCGAATGTGTCCCTGTAATACAAAATTCTCATGCTGGCCACACTTGGACACAATCAGATACAGTATTAACACTGGCTAGGTTTCCCAAAGAGGAATGGCTACACAGCTTCTTGCTGCCGCTGCCAAAACCGAGCAAAGACCATTCCAAGATAAGCGGCTAGAGAATCATTACGATGCAGAACACTGCTGGCAAGCTACTGGAGAAAATTTTAGCACACAGACTTGCTTGTGACTTGGAACAACTCGGCTGCTTCCCGCCCACACTTGGAGGATACAGACGTAACAAAGAGTCATGGCTGAATGCGGCAGTCTTTGCTCAAGATGTTTACGAAGGATTTCAGGTCAGAGAAGAGACATGTGCGGCCGCCTTAGAGGATGCATACAATAGAGTATCCTTTGAGCACTTGATATAAACCCTTCTCAGACTGAAAGTGTACCCTCACATTGTACGATGGATAGCTGCAGTCCTGCTCTAAAGGAAAGTGGTGCTAAGATGTGGGAGTTGGTCTTCTGAGCCGATAATGATATTTCCAGGATTGCCGCAGGGTTCACCACTATCACCAGTACTATTCAACATGTATACAATGCCGATCACTGAACAACAGTTGGACGGGATGGGTAGGACTCTGTTATTTGCTGATGACGATCTCGTGCATCGACAGGGTCGAGATAGACAGGCGGTTGCCAGTGATATGCAGGGCAAACTAGATCGAATTTTCTCATGGTGTGCTGATTCCAGTGCCCTTGTCAACCCTGCAAAGGCATCGGTTACATGGTTCTCCCTAAACAACCATATTGTGAACACAGACCTCCCGGCAGTGAGAATGGATGGGAGCATTTTGAGTAGAACCCAGTCAATGACATATCTTGGCGTGAGACTTAATCGTAGCCTGTCTTTCAGAGATCATGTCGATTATGTCATAACAAAAGCTCAAAAAGGTTTGTCATGGCGGCTGCCAATATCGAGGCAAAGACTGCTACTACTTCTGTTCCAAGGACTGGTGCTTTCACCCATCGAGTATGCCCTGGCCATCCTCACTGTCAGCCCTACACAGATTGGAAGACTTGAAAAGGTACAAAACGAAGCCATGCGCATCATTTTGGGCTGCACTAGAGACACCAGCTGTGTAGCAATGAGATGCCTCCTTGACTTCCCGACAATGAACCACAGGATCAAGATCTGGAGAGCTCGTGCATACTTAAAAATAAGTGCAGATGAGCGGCACCCTCTGCATGAAGCTATATTCCCAGAAAAAGGTGACAGGCTAAAGAGGAGCAAATCATGGATGGGTCGGGCGGAAGTCGTCGTCAGACAGGTCTGCAGTCTTACCAGTATCAACCCTGGCAAGGAATGGGTGCTGGTGCCTCCAGCTTTTAAGTGCACTTTCTCCTGCATTATCACACTCGACAGACGGTGCAAAGGGCAGAACCCTGCCGCTGTCAATGCAGAGGTCAACACACTCATCTATGAACACTCAGACAACCTCGATTTGCTCATCTATACAGATGGATCTGTTGTAAAGCAGCAGAGAAGTGCACAGGCATTTACAGCCCATTCAGCAGTCCGAACTTTTCAAGAATCCAGTGGTACCCACTCCATGACCACAAGCAGCATGACGATGGAAGTGATGGCAGTAACACAGGCTTTCATATGGCTAGAATCACAGCATTATACCAACATGTGTGTACTAAGTGATTCAATGAGCATGATTCGGAAGGTCGAAGCTGGATCTGTACGTAGACAGCGGACTTAGTTGCTGTGGAAGTCTGCTGTCCGTAAAGTTACCTTCATCTTCGTCCCGGGACATGCGGGAGTCGAGGGAAATGAACGAGCTGATAAACTGGCTGGCTCTGCACCCCCTGCAGATGGCCAGCCCATGGATCGTGCCGATGTTATTAACATCCTTAAAGATATGTCAAGAAGAGAGGACTTTGACATCAGTGAATCCACATCGCTGTCCAGGATGAAAAACTTGGGAGTAAGAATTGGCATGGCCAAACACGAGAGGTACATTGGAAAATCGAGGTGCCTCATCAACCAGCACAGAACTGGCATTATTAGCCACCGAACACTGATACATATGCTGGGGGGAGGATTGATTGATTGATTGATTGATTGATTTATGAATCAACATCACAGCATTCGGGCATTCCCATAAGTGCTCCGTCCCCATCCTCAGCAGCCAGCGAAGAGTTCCAACACTAATAGTACCAGTAGCTATCTGATTATAAATCCGTCTCGCCTTTCCTCTGAGCGTTGAGCGTCGGCCAGATCCCCTCGTCACTCCTCACTGTCTCATTCTTGCCAGACCATGGTAATCCATTTGCTCCTCCGAGGTGTGCACGTGCTCCTACAAGACCGCAACCATGTCTGCCTTGTCATGTATCAATACAACACCAAGTTCTGCAGAGCCAGCCAATCTGTCCGCCTGTTAATTTCCCAGCACACCGGCATGCCCCGGAGAAAAGATCCAGGCGATGCTTGTCACCAGTGACCTCCGAAGCGAAGCAAGCCACTCCGCACGAAGCCTACCCGTCCTCACCCTCGCCAGCATGCTTTCTGAGTCAGTTACAATCACGAAGTGTGTGTGTGTCATATTCTCCATCCAGCGGAGAGTCGCAGTGACTGCCTCCACCTCCATTCTTAAGCTGGATGTTGTGGTATCATATTCCAGGCTCTCCTGCCCCAAACATCGACCATTAGCTTTGGCTATGAACCCCCAGCCACTTCTCTCACCTCTTGACACCGAACCATCTGTGTAGATAATCACATCACCCGAGTGAGCATTGTCCTGAATTAGTTGCTGGATTTCCACTTCCGTGGCCCCTGCTGGCCACTCCCTGCACTCCCGGCTTAATGTGATTATAGCTCTGCACAAGTCTGACTGCTCCGCTGGCACTCTGACCCACTCCTCTCCACGCCTAATGTTCTCCAAGGGGCACACCTGTCTGATCGTATCCTCCGCCTGAGCCATCCATGATTTCCCTCTTATCAGTCGCTGGCCTTTAACTGCGTCCAGCGCCTCATGCAGTGAGTGGTCTGTGTCTGCAGCTACTCTGAGGTATGCCTTCGCCTGCATCACCTTGAGCCTACCAGCAACAGTCGGCAGACCAAGGATGTAACGCATACACACTACTGGGGTGTCTCTAGTGCATCCCAGAATGACCCGCATAGCTTCGTTCTGTATGCGCTCTAACTTCACCAGCTGACTCTCTGAGACAGTGAGAATACCTAATCCATAATCAATTACTGAGAGGATCAAGTGCTGGTATAGTGTGAAAAGCATTCTCTGCTCTGTGTCCATTGCAGCCATAGTTTTAAGTGCATTGAGTCCCTTTTAAGATCTTGTCACAACCGTCTCCACATGGTCCTTGAAGGATAGGCTCTTGACAAATGTGATCCCCAGATACTTCAGTTTGTTCTCTCTGCTGACATTTCTACCATCTATCGCGAGGCTTGGGACATCAGCTCTTACGATCCTTTTGTCCATAGAGCACCACAAAACAGCCGCCTTTTCCGGGTGGATGACAGCACTCATTTCTGTGCACCAGTCAATCACTGTATCTACTGTCACCTGTAACTCCTGGGCTGTTTGCTCCCTATCTCTCCCCTGCCTATATGCAAGAATATCATCTGCAAATGTTAATATTCTTCCAACCCCTGGTACTTCTAGGTTTGCAATCTTGCTCGTATACACATTAAAGAGCACCGGTGAGACTGCAGATCCCTGTGGCAGTCCCGGGGTTAACATATGTGGCTCTGAGGTCCATGCACCCAAATGGAGAGCAACCCAACGAGAGTGCAGGACGGCTGCTATCCAGTTCACCAACCAGGGATTGACCCCCCTTCTCCATCAGTGCGGTCATCAAAATATCATATCAAACTCTATTGTACGCATCCTCGAGATCAAGCGCTACCGCCATCGTTTTCTGTCTACTCTGGAACCCCTCATAAACATCAAAGGCAAAAGTGGCTGCATTTGACCAGGTATCTTTTCCTGGCCTGTAGCTCCCCAGGCCTCTTGGAAGAAGCTTCCCCCTTTCCAAAAAATCCTGCAGCTTAACAGCGACTATCTTCTCTAAAACCTTCCCAAATGTATTTTGAAGGGTGATGATCCTAAAGCCGCTAAGCTTTGACTGATCCTTGAATGGTTTTGGGAGAGGGATGAGATAGCTGTGCACCCAATCCTGCAGTACTGATGCTGTCCTAATGCTCTGGTTAAAGCAGTCGGTGATCTCCTCCAGGTCTCCATCGCTCAAACCCTTCATGTGGCCATACCTAACCCCATCAGGCCCTGGTGCCGTTTCTTTTGCCTTTTGCAAAATGTGTTTAACATCTTCCACCCGTATGATGTCTTCATACTGCATATTCTTCGTGGTGCCAGATAACTCCTCTCTAACTGCATCCCTGGTGTCCACATCATTATGATTGGTCTGCTCTAAAAATCTCTGGAAAAACGCCTCCCCTTTCTCTTTGTCTGTTGTCACGCGCACACCATCATCTCTATAAATTGTTCACTGTCATAGGCCGATCTTTTCTCTGCATTTGCCTGTGCAGTTTCCAGAATTTTCGCAGTGTTTTATCACCTCCAATCTCCTTCATGAAACATTCCCATTTTGCCTTTTTGGCCTCTGCAGCACAGCGCTTGAAAACCTCCACCTTGTCTTTCTTGACATTTTCCGCTGTTTCCACTTCCTCTCGTGAGCTTCGAAGTGTCTGTCACACTTTCTTTAGCTGCTTCACTGCAGCTCTCTTTGCTTTCCAAGCATGGTCTACTTCTGGGGTCCACCATGGGGGCTGCAAAAAGGGAGTTTTAACAGTTCTGTTGCATGCCCCTTGTCTGAGGCGTCCAAGAAGGCAATCGGTCCCCTCATACCGGAAGCTCTTTCACGCTCTCCCAGCTTTAACTTTCCTGGGTTTAGAGATCAGGACTGAGCATGGCATGTGATCACTCCCATGGTCATTCAAAACAGTCCACTTTACATCAAGGACTGATGACTGGGAGACAAGTGCCAAGTCAATAGCTGTGTCTGCATCGCCAGGCCTCAATGCCGTTCTTGTCGGCCTACCATCATTTATGCAGACCACATCGGAGTCCACCATGGCATCCGCAAGGGCAATTCCCTGTCGGTTTTCTCCACTGCTGTCCCAATCTCTGTTCCTCACATTGAAGTCTCCACATATGAGTAGCCTATCACCTGGTAATTCCTCCAGTTCCTTAAGCCAGTCCCAATGTTCGTTTCTGACAAAACAGTCCACTGTGGCATATACATTTATGATGTTCCAACTTAAGCCACCAATCTCCATTTGTATACCCTGGACCTCTCTTGCGCTGTGATTCCACTGGCTCAAGTCAAGTACCACATGCTTCACTCCTTCCTTCACCAGCAGACCTTGTCCATGTCTCTTCTGCCCAGTAGGGTTTATATAACTGGCGTACCCAGGGCAATGGTATTTGTCTGTATTTAGCTCCTGGAGCATGAGGACGTCAAAATCATATATTAGTCTCTCCAATACAGGACCTCTCTGTCTGGCACTGCGACAATTCCAGTATCCTACTCTTACATAGTTGAAACCTAGTCTCTCCACTTTTCGTCTTGTTCTCCTGGCGCCTGCCCTCCTATTTCTATGCCGTCTTCTCACACCATTTCCTTGTCTTCTCCTCCTCACTCTCTCTTCGCTAGCCTCTGAGGGATGTGTCAAGATCTGAGCACCTATGGACCTGTCCGGAGTACAATGAAGATACCCCAAATGATAACTGATAACTGATGATCAGAGAATTACAATTAGTTAGTTAGTCGTGGTTCTAACTTCACGGCAACGGGTCGTCCCCATTATGCTCCGTTCCTGTGCCAGCGAATATAGCGCAAAATGCTCCTCGAATAAATAACAATATAGTATTATACATCATTGCACAGAATACATTACTTATGACTTTATATGTAAATTTTGCTAGAATTTATTGTTTATTGCTATATTATGGTTTGTTTACTACTCGGATAAAAGGAAAACACTCTCTTGCACTGATTATGGTAAATGAGCATTTAAAGTTATAAAACATTGAAAACATATTTAAACTGATCCACCATTTAAGTCATTTTCAGCAACTTTGTTTATAATTAAAAATGTGTAGGTATCAATAAGAAATCAAATATTCAATTATTAGGACTCGCAGACACTAGGAAAAAGGAGCAGAACACGAAACAAACACATGAAGGTTACGTTCTTATATGGAGTGGTGTCGACCAGCGAGCTACAGCTAAACATGGAGTGGGTTTTTTGTTACATCCAGACAAAGCGAAAGCCATTATCAACACTAAATTCATATCGGAAAGGATAATACTAGTACAGATCAAAGAAGGAAATAAAACAACAACTTTTATACAAACATACGCCCCATGTAACGACACTTACAGCGACAAAGACAAAGACGAGTATTTTGATAAACTTGCAGACACATTAAATAATGTCAAGGAGACAGATGAACTAGTTGTGATGGGTGATTTTAACGGACGAATAGGCACATGAAGAACACCATGGGAGGATTGCATGGGGCCATTCAGCGACAAAGAGACTGATTGTAACAGCAATGGTCATTATCTACTCAACATATGCTCGGAACATGGACTAATAATAGCAAATAGTTTTTTTCAACATCGTCGTTGCCACACCAAAACCTGGTATAAATGGAATGACATAGACCAAGCATCTCAAATTGACTTTATTCTAATTAGGTAATCAGACAGAAGGCTACTATTAGATTCAAGAGCACTCCCAAATACAGATGTTGATACTGATCACAAACCAGTCATAATCAAAAAGATTTCACCACACAGGAAAATAAGAAACAAAAAGGTAACAACACATGTCATCAATTATAGGAGGCTGCAGGAAAATACAGTTAAAGACGAATTCAGTCAAGAAATCCAAAACCTACATAAGAACATCCCTGATGACCACTCAAGCGTAGATAAGGAATGGACATGTTTCAAGGCTGCCATGCTCGACACACTGGAAAATAAGTGTGGAACAAAGAAAGTAGGGCAGGACAAAAGATTAAAACAGCCTGGTGGAACAACGAAGTTAAAGATAGCATATTCAAAAAGAAGGCAGCATTCAAAAAGTGGATCACAACTAAATCTGAACAGGACTATATTACTTATAGAATAGCACGACGTAATGCCAAACGAACAATTAGAGCATCTAAAGATGAATCCTGGAGAACATATGGTGAACAGATGGCGACCCTTAGCAAAGACTGCCCAAGAGAATTTTATAAACGTGTCACCTCAATGAGAAACAGAGATGCATGCTACAACCCAACCACCATCATAAACAGCAAAAGAGGTATACCGATATTTAATCCACAACAAAGACTAGCAAGATGGGCAGAATACTTTCAAGAACTACTTAACCCCACACATAACATAGAAAACCTTACTTTTGTGCCTAAAAGCCAGGGAGAGCAAGAACCAAATTTCATACCTGCAGAAGTCAAAGCAGTTATACAGAAAAGTCCTAAAAACAAATCACCAGGTTCAGATAGAATAACCACAGAAGCTATTCAGGCCTGTGGGGAAACAGGAGTTAAATGGCTAACAAGAATTTTTAATATAGAATGGGAAGAAAGAAAAGTCCCAGATGATTGGCAACAGGCAATAATAGTACCAATATGGAAAAAGAAAGGCAATACGAGAGAGTGCGAAACATACAGAGGTATATCACTCCTGAGCCATGTAGGGAAAATGTATGCAAAACTATTGGAACAAAGAGCTAGACCAATAGTTGAACAACAGTTAAGCAAAGCACAATTCGGTTTTCGGAAATGTAAAAGTTGCACTGATGCATTATTTACACTTAGACAAATCTGTGAAAAAACTATCGAACATAGTGACCATCAGAATATTGTGTTTGTAGATCAGGAAAAGGCTTTCGATAGAGTAGACAGATACAAATTATGGACCATCCTCGAAGACTATGGGATACAAGGGCAACTGCTAGAAAACATCATAGCCATGTACCACTCAAGCCAAAGTGCAGTAAGAACACAAGAAGGTATATCAGATATGTTCACAGTCAATACAGGAGTGAGGCAGGGTTGTGTGCTCTCTCCCCTGCTATTCAATATCTACATGGACAGAATTTCCAAAGAAGCAAGTCTCGACAGAACAGATTCCGAAAATTTAGAACTCTTTACTCCAGATGAAACAACTGACCCACAGGGAATAAATGAACTTCTATTTGCAGACAATCAGTGCCTGTTTTACAGCGATGATAGCAGACTACAAAATCATATTACTAATCTGAGTTCAACCTGCAGCAGATACAATATGAGCATAAACACAGCCAAAACCGAAGTAATGCAAGTTAGCACAATCGCCAGGACCACTAAGTATACAGATAAATAACACAACTCTGAAACAAGTTAAAGAATTCAAATACCTTGGAAGTATGATCACAGGAGATGGCAGATTGGACAGAGAAATTGAAATCAGATGTCAAAAAGTTAGTGCACTTACATATCAACTATCACCCTTACTGAAACATCCAAACATACCCATGTTCGCAAAACGACAGATAATAAACAGCATATTCACACCAACCCTATGCTACCAATCTCAAACCTGGACTTTATCCAAATTACACCTTCGCAAAATCAACACATGTGAAATGAGATGCTTGAGGAGAGCTGCCAACTTAACAATCCGAGACCGAGTAAGAAATGCTACTATCAGACAGACTGTGGGATCAACACCTTGTGCCACATTTATTGAAAGACAGAAGATCAAGTGGTTTGGCCATGTCGTTAGAATGCAACATCAGCAGCTACCATCACTGGCCTTACATCAAAGATCATCTGCGACGAGACCACGAGGACGTCCAAGAAGAAAATGGATTGACGACATCAGAGACATTGTACAACCACACGGAATGACACTATCCAGTGCCGCCCACCGGGCGCTGGAACGCAAATTATTCCTCCCCACGACGCTTGACGGCAGAAGTGGAAGATGATGATGATGATGATGATGATGATCAATAAGAAACCACTCCCATTTGGGGAATTTCTACCACTGTCTGTCAAATACACACACACACGCATGCACACACACACATAACTAATAAACATTTAGTCCATCAGATGCACAGGAGCTTGAATAAAAAAAGTGTGATTTAGTGCTTACAAATTATTTAGTTCCCTCAGGCGGCCTGCTTCCAAATCTCCCACAACTGTGTTATAAAAGAAAGGATAGGAAATGAAATATGACCACACAATTTTGAAATTTAGTTTTCATTTTCTGCAGATGAAGAAAGTATCAGGAATGCAATGCATTACTATGGTAGTGAAAGACATAAATTTACACTTAAAAGCCTGTTTACAGACTGAAACAAAATCATATTAAATATTTTGCATGGATGAGAAAGAACGATAGAATATTAAGTGATTTGTTTTGGGAACATTGATTCTACCATAAAATTTGAATGATAACTTATTGAAGTCAGATGAGTTTAAAGAAGAGTTAGACATGTATGAGTGCTGCAGCCAGATCTTTTCAGTATTTACAGCAAGAGATAATTCAACATGATCAGAGAACTAAAAAACGAACAGACTTTATTTTCAAAGGGTAACAAATTGGGCATGCAGGCCTGTCTTACATTCGGCCCTTCCAATCACTCATCTTTCGCTCATCAATAATGCATAATACATTCACATAGAAAAAAAACATTGTCAAATGAATATTAAAAACATATACAAAGATATGTACCGTGTTATGAGACACATACCCCAACCATCCACCCATCCCCCATCCACCCACATCCCCCACTCAACCACACACACACCCCCAGGTACACATACATTCCCCCACCCACACATCCCACACCCACACACATCCCCCACCTACTCACATCTCCCCAAGCACACACACATCTCCCACCCACCAAACATCCCCCATCCACCCACACCCCCCCCCCCCCCCCCAGGCACATATACATGCACCCGCCCACCCACACATCCCCCATCTACACACATCTCCCCACCCATATACACATCCTCCACTCATCGCATAACCCATCAACACTCACCCACCCACATATCCTCCACCACACACACACAGACCCCTAACCACCGTGTCAAACACACATCCCCCAACCACCCAGTCAAACACACATCCCCTAACCACACATCCCCACCTACACACACATATCCTTGCCAGCCCACACATCACGCACCTACTCACAAAACGCATCCACCCACACATCCCCCACTTTCACACATCCCCCACCCACACAATTTCTCCCCACCAACCCACACATCCCACGCCCACACACACACATCCCCACCCCAACCTACACACAGTCACCCACCCACACATCCTCCACACCCCCCCCCCCCCAATCACACATCCCTTAATCACACATCCCCCACTCAAACACACCCCACCCACACACTCACACACACCCCACTCACACACACCCCACTCACACACACATCTCCCACACACTCACACACACATCTCCCACACACACATCCCCACCCATCAACACATCCCCCATCCACAAACACACACCTCCCACCCACACCCCCCCCCCCCCCATCACACATACACATCCCCACCCACACACATCCCCCCACACACACATCTTCCACCCACACACACATCCCCCACCCATACACTCATCTCCCACATATATCCAGAGAATTACAATTAGTTAGTCGCTGTTCCAACTTCATGGCAACAGGTCGTCCCCATTATGCTCCGTTCCTGTGTCAGCAAATATCACGCAAAATGCTCCTCACTTCCCAATGTGAAAAGTGGAAAAGATAGGAGTCTCGGCAAGATAACAGCCCGGAAAAGGTACACTGTGCATAATGCTGCCACCAGAATGCCAACACAAAAAATACAGTTTATCGTCAGTGGAATCAGATTGACCCAGGTTTTATCCCATCTGGCTAGGTCTCTTTCCGCAGGGCCACCTGCCAAAAGCACCGCACAAAGCACAAACTCTGTAGCTGCAGCGACGACTCCCAGGAGTCTCCTGAAAAATGCACTCATTAACTGAAAAGGCAAACCAGTCACTTCAGCAACAGCTGGCCGCCATCATTCTGAACATGCAGTTCACACTACAAATAACCGCGGACAGATGTAAAAGCAATCCACACAAAATTCACAGCTCACAGTGTCGCTCCACACACTCACTCAGTAGCAGGGTGACAGAACCATGCACTACTAGTCCAACATGAGGAAAATGTGAATGCAAACCATAGCCACAAGTGTAAACACTCCAGAGGCCTTAACGGTTCAAATGCCTATCCACCATGACAGCTAACCGGAAGTCAACTGTCAATTACATTTAGAGGTTACAATATACTAATCTCACAGTTTTAATAGCAGCCATACAGTTGTCTGCAGCCAATCCAGACAAGATTATGGAGGAGAGCTTATTTGAAATGATCAAATGTCAGCAAAGCTGACCTCTTGTCAGTTTCCAAGAAAGGTCTATAAAAAGCAAAGGCGTACACATCTTTTTCAATATCTAGACTACACAGTGACATCTAATGGAAGATACAGTATACCACTGTATATTCTTTTATTTGAATGAGTTGCATCATTCAAAGTTTACAGAAATGTGATCAAAATCAAAAAATTCCTTTTAGTGAAAAGTTGTATGTTGTGCTTTCTTTTGTGTGAATGCAAATGGTGGACAATGAATATTAAAATGGTAAAGAAACTGATTGCACTAAAATGAATCAACAGAAAAGGTGAAATAGAAAAATTTGCCTAACATATTATGCAAAAGAAGCATAGAAAAATATAAAAATCTATGTTGAAAGTTTTAAAAGCTGGATGACAAATAATGATATAAGTGCCATCATTTTCATTGGTATATTTAAAAAACTTTTTTTTTAAAATTTGCATATCCTTTTACAGGACATCGCTGTCAACATCAGCATCTTTCAGCTGATTGTTAATCTCTTGGCAAGATTACGCTCAGTAGTTTGCCATTGCTTTCTGAGCGGGCGGCTCAGTATCCTGCAAGTCACCAACGCGGGTAGAACCGCTTCCAATTTTCGCGTGCTGCGAGACCCTGTGTGGATAAACTGGATTAAGGAGAAAGTCGTGTAACCCCTCGGCCAGAGAGACTGGCCATTGGTGTATTAGAGGACAAAATATTGGAGGATTGTGGTCATCAGCATCTGATCCTACCCAGGACCTGAAGAAGAAGACAGTCATTTGCATTTTTAATATTTAAGAATAATTTTTTTTTCATAATTTTATGTCGCAAATGCACCATTTTTATGAGTTCATCTTGATTTGTGAGATCTTTCTATTCTAGCTCCTTGGCCTAGTATTATGTGTCTTTTTTTTTTTTTTTTTTACATCTGAACATGGCAATGATTGACATATGCATTTAGTGAAACTAACTTAATTTGCGTTCCAGCGCCCGGTGGGCGGCACTGGATAGTGTCATTCCGTGTGGTTGTACAATGTCTCTGATGTCGTCAATCCATTTTCTTCTTGGACGTCCTCGTGGTCTCGTCGCAGATGATCTTTGATGTAAGGCCAGTGATGGTAGCTGCTGATGTTGCATTCTAACGACATGGCCAAACCACTTGATCTTCTGTCTTTCAATAAATGTGGCACAAGGCGTTGATCCCACAGTCTGTCTGATAGTAGCATTTCTTACTCGGCCTCGGATTGTTAAGTTGGCAGCTCTCCTCAAGCATCTCATTTCACATGTGTTGATTTTGCGAAGGTGTAATTTGGATAAAGTCCAGGTTTGAGATTGGTAGCATAGGGTTGGTGGGTATGTTTGGATGTTTCAGTAAGGGTGATAGTTGATATGTAAGTGCACTATCTTAATTAATAATGGAGACAGATTGTATTTGCAGCAAAGAACCTCAATGGCTCGGAATGCTGAAGAAGAAGAGAAGAAGAAGAACTTAATTCTGTCTCACCCTAACTCATACATGGCTACACACTGCATGTATTTAGTGAAATTTAATTTCAAAATATTTTATCTAAAATTTGAATTTTTCGATACAGGTTTGAGCATTTAGACGGGGGAAAAGTACATTGCTGTATTCTTTGCTCATTCTTCTTATATAAGTTATTTCCAAATGGGCACTGATTTGTTTAGTTTGTCACTTCTGTATGTACATTATTCATTTACTGATTATTCAAATGTCTGTAATGATATGCCGGTCTCCCTGGCCGAGGGGTTAGCAGCTTTCTCCGTAACCCCGAATACTCTCGTGGTTGACGTGAGCGCACGAGAATTGGAAGCAGTTTGAGTCGCGCCAGTGACTTATGAGAGTATGGAGCCGGTCGCTCAGAAAGCAATGGCAAACTACAGAGCGTAATCTTGCCAAGAAATCAACAATCAGCTGAAAGATGCTGATGTTGACAGCGATGTCCTGTAAAGGATATGCAAAATCTTGTTTTTGTGTGTAATGATATAATATGTGTTAATGTAAAAAAAAAATTTAACTAGAAACTTGAACAGAGGATTGGTGCCTCCTAATTTTATTACTTTGAGTCTAGAAGTCCTAAATATTGCTTCCATTAACCATCTGTCTATTAAGAAGATTTTGGAGGTCCCTATGTCCAACTAAACGTTAAACGTAGACGAAAAATTAGATAACATCAAACAAGAAATGAAAAGAGAAAATTAATATTTTAGGGATGTGCGAAATGAGATGGACAGGAGCAGGTATCAAGATAGATGAAGATTTTAAGATTATTTATTCTGGAGGAGAAAATCGACAAAGTGGGGTAGCAATTATTTTGGACCGGCAAACATCAAAATCTGTTCAAGGATATTGGGGCTGTGTCAGACAAGAGTTCTACTAGTTAAATTAAGCGGCAGACCTTTTGGCATAAATGTTATGCCCTAACAGGAGAATCCAGTGAAGATAGTGTAGAAGAATTTTATAATGACATAGAGTCTGCTTTAAAGAAATGTAAAAATTCAGAAATAAACATCATAATAGGGGACTTCAATGCAAAAGTAGGAAATCAAGGTGATAGATACACAGTAGGAAACTATGGTTTATGAGAGAGAAATAAAAGAGGATACAGACTTGTAGAGTGGGCAAAAGAGCAGGAAATGATTGTAGGAAACACCTGGTTTAAGCAACACCCTAGAAGATTATGGACATGGAGGAGTCCTGATAGCAGGATTAGAAACCAGACTGATTACATTTTGATTAGCAGAAGATTTAGAAATGCGCTAACAATATCAAAAACAGTTCCCAGTGCTGATTGTTATAGTGACCACAGATTACTTACAGGAACATTGAGGATAAAGTTAAAGAAAGTCAAGTATATAACAGGAAACACTAAATATGATTTGTGTACATTGAGTAACGACAAGGAAATACAAAACAAATTCAACATAGAAGTACAGAACAGATTTGATATATTGTCTGATCTAGAGATCCTATTCCAGGATGTGGATGATCAATAGGAAATGTTGAAGAATTCAATCAGTTTGGCTGCAGAAACAACTATTCAAAAATTAAAGAAGGTGGGTCGTAAGAAATTGATGACTGAAGAAACTTTACACCTAATGGAAACAAGAAGACTCAACAAAAATAATTCTGCCAAATATGAAGAAATTCACAGACAAGTCAGAATATTATGTAAGGAGGCAAAAGAAGCATGGCTTGAGAAAAATTGCTTAGAAATTGAAAAACAACACAACAGTCAAAATACCAAATTAGTGCACAAAAGAATTCAGGAACTTACTAATAAAAGAACAAGTAAATCAGCAGGCTGTCTAAAAACTAAAGATGGCAAAATCATAATAGAAAAAGATCAGATTTTACTTGTATGGTCAGACTATGTGAAAAACCTTTATGATGATAACAAAGATGAACAGTATGATATTCGATTTAATAATGAAGGACCGCCAAATTTGAAGATGGAGGTTCGAAATGTTCTTAAACATATGAAAGCTGGCAAGGCCCCCTGTTCAGATAACATCACAACAGAAATGATTAAAGCTTTAGAAGAATATGGAATAGATCAAGTCACCAGACTGCTGAACTCATTATATGATACCGGACATATACCTTCTGAATTATGTAATTCTGAATTTATTGCAATCCCAAAGAAATCAGGAGCCTTGGAATGTGATCAACATAGAACAATTAGTATAATGAGTCACATCACAAAGATTTTGCTACGAATTATCATGCAAAGATTGAGGAAGAAAATACAACCTGAAATAGGGGAAGAACAATGTGGGTTTGTAGAAGGAAAGGGTACAGTAAATGCTGTGTATATGCTGCGTTCAGTTATTGAACGTTCTAAAGAAGTAAACAAAGATATACATCTTTGCTTTATTGACTACACAAAGGCTTTCGATAGAGTAAGACATGTCAACATGGTAGATATGCTTGCAGATCTACAAATTGATGGGAAAGACATTAGACTTATAAAAAACATATATTGGAAACAACAAGCTGCCATAAGGATTGATAATGAAGTGGGACAATATCAGCCTATTAAGAGAGGTGTTAGGCAGGGATGTGTAATGTCTCCAGATCTTTTTTCCCTATACAGTGAAAATATTTTCAGAAATGTAGAAGATATAAATGGAATCAGCATTGGAGGACGAAACATCAATAACATTAGATATGCAGATGATACAGTATTGATTGCAGACAATGAGCAGGATCTGCAACAATTAGTAGATGCGGTTGTTGCACACAGTGAACAACTGGGATTAGAATTAAATTGTAAAAAGACACAGATTATGGTCGTCACTAGGAAGAACGAAATACCACAATGTAATATACAAGTAAATGGGAATATTCTTCAACAAGTGAATCGGTACAATTATCTCGGAACAGTCATAACATCTGATGGGAGATGCCTTGTAGAGATTAGAACAAGAATCGCCATGGCGAAAGTAGCCTTTAGCAAGATGAAAAACATACTGACCAATAAAAAGATGTCAATTGAAACTGAGAAAAAGAGTGTTGAGGTGCTACATAGAGCCTGTTCTTTTGTATGGATGTGAAACTTGGACAATGAGCAGTCAAGCTGAAAAACATCTGATGGCTGCAGAAATGTGGTTTCTGAAGAAAATGCAAAGAATATCATGGACAGACAGAAAAACCAATGACCAAGTACTACAGGAGACAAATGAAAATCGTAAATTGATTAGAGAAATTAGACGTAGACAGTCAAAATTTTTTGGACATGTTATGAGAAGAAATGGATTGGAGAACTTAGTGACAACTGACAAGATCGAAGGGAACAGACCAAGGGGAAGACCGAGAAGTAAATACCTGGATGGCTTGGCCACATGGCATGGTTGAGACAGGAACACTGAGCTGATCCATGACTCTGGTGATCGAGTGAAATGGCGAGTCATGACTGTCCACACTTTCCGGCATGGCACATGATTGATTGATTGATTGATGTCCAACTAATGTTTATATGAATAATGTATCTGCATGTTCCGTTCCAGCCGATAAAGAAATCATATAACCGCAAGAGAAATTAAGAAAAGATAGAAAATAATATCAAATATATGATCATAGCGTGTATTAAAATCATTATTTTAATTTTTTCAGTTACTTGTGACAAGAATAATGGTAGCTGTGATCAAGTTTGCGTTCCAAATACAAATATGAAGTCTGGGCGACAGTGTAAATGTTACCCTGGTTTCAGTTTGATTCTTGGCTCCACCACAAAATGCAAAGATATTGATGAATGTGCCGACCCAGGGCTGTGTTCACAAATATGCATAAACACAGAAGGCTCCTACAAGTGTGAATGCTCTGCTGGTTATAGATTGACAAATCACCGCTACTGTAAAGCTAATGATGGTAAGATTATTATTAGAATCTGAACTTTGAAAAAAGTGGTTATGAAATGTACAGTATTACAGGGTGACCCCAAAAAAATTGAACCAACAAATCTTTGAATGCTGGCACCGCATTAATCTGACTTGAATCCCCTAGTTTTTATCTATGGTGGTATCTCAAGGATAATGTGTACCAGAACAGCAAAGAACAGGGAAATCCCCACTGAGGAATGCTGTCGAGTAATTATGCGAGTGTGCGTCCAGCTGCTGCAAAGGCCATTTGTAGCATATTTTGGAAAGAATATAACTTTTATGCAAAGCGATCGAGATAACTGAAACTTTTGGAAATGACTGTACACAGACTGAAGTTTACGTTCACCAAATTTCAAGAAATTGGTTTGGTAGAATTTAATAAACTTTTTTATGTGTTCTGTCTTTTTTTGTGTCACCCTGTGCATACTTTTCTTTTCTTTTTCGTTTTTGTTCGCTTGCTTAAACTCAAGCGTAGTCCTTACACACTGGTTAAAGTAATAAGGGATTGACTTTTGCGTGTGGGTTTGCTTTCCCTTTTATTCCGACTTCAGAGGTGCTTGATATTTACATCCCCAAGTAAAGGACGGAACCCTGCACATACAAGAATGCAGACTTTGTAAGTTTCACTGATTGATTTGTTTACATCTAGACTTCAACAGCCGGTCTCTCTGACCGAGGGGTTATATGACTTTCTTCGTAATCCCGTTTATCCACACAGGATAATGCAGCGCGCGAGAATTGGAAGCGGTTCTCCCCACGTTGGTGACTTGCGGGATAACTGAGCCGGCCGCTCAGAAAGTAATGGCAAACTACTGAGCGTAATCTTGCCAAAAAATCAACAATCGGCTGAAAGATGCTGATGTTGACAGCAATGTCCTGTAAAGGATATGTGAATTTTAAAAAAAAAGACTTCAACATGTATATGAATTTCTTTTGTTCAAACATTGACGTTAAAAAAGTTAAATATTTTTCCTTTAAAACAAGGCTATTTTAGAAACTCAAATTTTGCAATTACTAAAGAAGTAAATTGGGACTTTTGAGCTCAAATGCTACAGAAATGTTCTCAGAATACCATGGACCAACAAGAAGAAAAATAGTGAAATTCCTCACGATCTGAACTTTGAATAATTCTGACTCATAAGCAGCACCATGTCTCAGAAACTGAAATACATTGGTCATATTATATGTGACTGAAATATCAGTGATGGAAGAAAAAGTAGAGGTTCACCAATTTGAAGATGGATACAGGACATTGCAGACACCTTTGAGGGTGCAAGAGGCAGGAGAAATAGCAAGAGATAGGGAGGCCTTTTGATGCGCCCTGATGAGAGTGGCGTTCTGCAAAGGACCTGCTATGTGATGCTGATTCTTTAATGTGTGGTCAGAGCTGTTAAACTGTCACATTACGGCTAACACTAATTAAGCTGCAACAACAATATAAAAGCCTTCCAGTGGAAGAGATACTGCTACAAAAAAAGTTATATTTTAGATCACTTCTTAGGCAGTAAACATAATATTAAAATCATGAAACAAATTACAGTGCAAATATTTAATTAAATATTGGATATTTATAACATTGTCATAGTGTCATCACTAATAAAATTCAAAACAGTATAAAACCAGAGTTAGTCAAATTAACTCCTTCTGTCTGAGACAGTCATCCAAGCCTTTAACTCTTCTACTATCCCAGGTAGTTGCCACTGTAACTCTTTCCGTCCAATCAGTTGTACTTAATTAAAGTAATAAACATTATAACATAATGCCAGTCTCCGTGGCCAAAGACTTGCGAGCGCGGTTCGTGAGCCGCTTACCAGGCGTTTTAAATCCAGCTGCGACTGATTTGTGCTGCAGACCGTGTCGTGTTGTGTTATAATGTGTTGGTATGGGAGCCGGTTGTTCAGAAAGCAATGGCAAACTACTGAACGTAAAATTTGCCTAGTACATCGACAGCAGCTGAACAATTCTGGTGTTGACTGCAATGTTAAAAAAAAATTATAACATAAATGTGATCAAATAAAGACCATCTGAATAGCTTTAGTACAAACATAAGAAAGGTATGTCAGCAAATGTAGCAGCATTACACAAAGCAGCTGTTAGGAATCAAGCAAGCACCTGGGCTCATTAGAAGAAGTCGCAATTGGCATTCAGATACTCATCCCACTGATTGGGGAGACAGCGGATACCATCCATGAAAAAGGACTTGGTTGCAGTACAGTTGCTAGCCAATAACCATGAGGAAGAATGCATGGGATGGGGTTTGAACTACTTGCTGCATTATGGTGCAGGGGTGATGCATTTATGTTGGGCATAGTGGCAGGGAGTGATTGTGGTGCTTACAACTTTGAGCCATGCAGTAAGCACGCAATGAAAACAAACTGAATCACCAAAACAAACAATTCAAACCATAGGTTTTCACTGGTAAGGTTATGCTGATTAATTTTATTACCATGAAAGGCTTTTGTTAGCGGACTTTAAAGAGCCTGGTGTGAACATCAATGCCATTCACTACAAGCTGCATATCACATGCCTTGCTGACTGGTGTGGGCTATCATGCTTCTCCACAAATTGCGATCTCTGACGGCATGGATTAATTAATGTGTTGACTCCCTTTTGTTCCATGACACAAGGCTGTCATGAATTTTCTCTCACTTCTTTCTCTATCTCTCTTTTCACAAATCTTTCCAGTTGTCACATGTTCCAGTTTTTGTTTAATCATAATGTGGCCAAAAATGATGACTGCCTCTTTCTGATGTTTGTGATAAGTTGTCGTCGTGACTTAGCCTCCCTCCAAACAGTTTGTCCAGATTGCTCATTTTGGCTCTCCATTGAATTTTCAGCATTCTTCTGTAAAAACCACATCTCCAAGTCTTCTACAGATTTCTTTCACCTGTTTAAACATATCCAGGATTTGCAGCCATATGTTAAAACTTGTTTTATGTAACATGCAAGAATTCCTTTTCTAACATCCAATGACAAGGACTTATTGCATAAAATGTTCTTCACTTGATACTCATAGAATGTGGTTTCTGCTTGTCCTATTATGTTCTTTATCTCTGTGATGCATCTTATCTGATGCTATCTATGTGCCTAAATATCTGAATTTCTGCACTTGACTCAAAATAACATCTTTACTCTAATTGTGCGTTTCGGCACAATCGTTTTCTTTGATATAACCATGACTTCTGTCCTTCTATTATTCAAGCTAAGGCGCATTTTTTTTCACCAACCACTGTATCAATCATTTCAGGTAGTTTCTACTGACTTGTTGCTATCAATACGGTCATCAGCATAATATAAGTTATTTATAATACCAACCAGGATCCCTGACATATTTTCTGTAGATCTCTATATATTCACTGCACAATGAGAACAAATCTTGAGACATTACACAACCTTGTCTGACACTCTTCTTAATACACTGAAATGTTCCTAAAAGCTTGTTGATTCCTATGGCTGCTTTTTGCTGCCAATACATGTTCTTTATTAATCACATTTCTTTACCATCAGTTTTTAATTGCTCTAGTGTGGCAAAGAGGATACAAATGCAATTCGCAGACTTACATACTATGTTCAAAACACATCTGCAGTCGATTTGAAAGCAGGCCACCATGTGCTGGTTTTCATACAATGGTATGAGTACCGGTCATTCAGAAATTAGTAGCATACTCATTCATTCAGTAGCATGTCTTTTGAAGAAACTCGCTTCCTTAACAACCTTCCAGAAAATTTCTTGCTCATAAGCAAGATGTCCCGCGTCTGATACACCCATCTGGAGATCATCCGCCACATCCTGCACCCATCTTCTCTTTTGCCTTCCTCTTCCTCTCTTCCCAAGCATTTACCCCTCCATTATTGTTCTCTCCAAACTGTGTTTCAAGTGACCAAAATATTTCAATTTTCTTTGTTTTAGCATCTTTAATAGCCAGCCTTCTTCAATATTAGATCTTGAAGTATGGATGCATTTGTTCTTTTCTTTATCCAAGATATTCTTAGAACTCGTCTATAACATTTATAGGCATTTATGCGCTGTTCAGCTTGTTTAGTAAGAGTCCAGGTCTCACAGGCATATGTTGCAATGGCAAACTACTGAACATAAACTTACCAAGAAATCACAAACAGCCAAAAAAGTTCTGGGGTTGGCTGTTGTCAGAAGTCATATTTTCTCACACTGATGTTTTATTCTGGGTGCAGGTTCAGATCCCTTCACTTCAGATTCCTGAGAGAAAACTCCTGACAAATATCTCTTTATGCTGACTGAAGAAACAGTCCCTGGATACTCAAGAACACAGCCAAGAATTGAATAATTGTATAGATAAATGTAGCTCTCTTGGTACACTCAGGACTGACAAAGAGGAATTCAAATATGCAGGATAATCTTGTTGCTTCAGTGTTGCATAGGCAAATTACGTCTGTGACTTATCCCCTCTTGGAAAGATATTCTTCTTCGTTCATCCGGAGTTTTTTTCCGGACGTGATTGCGTTGTGCCTGTTTACAGCAGAGCTGCGTTCTTGCATCATTAGGCTGACACATCCGACTTCTGCTGGCATTTGTTGACCGGGTTAACCTTCCCGGGGGGAAAGATATAATTACGCCCCCCACTAACTGTGACGTAAAGACATGAATCAACACTTAAGCTACACAAACATTTACGTAGTTAGAAATATTACAGAAGAACTATGAGTTTAACTAAAATACTATCACTATGTTTATTAACTTTTGATTATCATTCAATAAAATGAGACAAATCAATGATGATTTTAGCTAATGGTGTTCCTCTGCTGGTGGTATGCAATGAGAGAATAATGTGTGAGCAAATGGCGAGTACAACATGTAGCATAACTTGATTTTTATCCTGACGAAGACTCAGATTAGCATCAGGCTCCATGGTGAGACATTCATCTTGCAGGATTCCTAAATGGGTCTTTACATGAGGATCAGCCGCTCCATTATGTGAGTGGATTGCTGACTGTCCGTGGCTCTTATGAGAGCTGGAATGAAACAAAAGTCATTTGTTTAGTATCTGTCTATCTACAAATCTGATAATATATATGATCACATAAACCTATATATATATATATATATATATATATATATATATATATATATATATATATATATATATATATATATATATATATATAAACATATTTAATTCAGAACATATCTCTATATTCATGTAAACATATATAATTCAGAACACACATGTGTATTCACCTAAATATATATATAATTCAGATCATATATATGTATTCACAATAACCCTGTGTAGATGAGTGTTTCTCCTCATCTAAGTTCACCTCATTTACTCTCTCCCTCTCTATCTCTCTCACACTGTCGGAAGGGCTTTTGTCGCACATTCCTGTCGAACATCACAGGCTCTCCCTGCACCTGTCTTGATGAATATATCATAAGTTCTCTATCTATCCTCATGCAGCCATCATCATGCAGACAAGGTGAGCTGGTGACAACTCTCCTTCCAAGTGGTTTCATATTAATCTTTGTAGACATTCTAAAAGTTGGTCCAAATAAACAATGTTATTTAAGACGCTATCAATAGACTGCATAATCTCAGGAATTTGTCCTGAGCAGTCAGTCTCCAATGTACGTCGGCCTCATGTAGGACGAATCTCCATGTCTGTCCTGTACATGAATAGGTGAAGTACTCCCGTGGCTTGGATCATGCTGGATTTTTCCAAATTATCGCATACAACAATAAGAAACAGTTTTCACAGTGAACCAGTAAAGACAGCTGAAACAATGAGTAACAAAGAAAATCTACAAGCTTGAAGTTTGGAAGAATACACAGAAACAGAAAATTAATGCAAGCCCTCAGAACAGAAGACAAATGATCAAATAAACACTGTTATTATCTGAGTTTATAGCTAGGAAATTATGCCACTGGATTTCTTACTGAAGTCGGACAGAACGAGATGATAATATCTCACCAGATAATTTAGGCTTCCCTTATACGCTCTCTGTGCTGGTGTCTGAGTGTTTGTCAGCAATTCCGTATTTTAAATACTGTTTCTGATTTCCACGTTCTCTCCTCCCCTTTTCATTTTGGCTGGCTACCTGGACATATTATGTCCAATATCCTTTAACTCCTCCCCTACTTTCACTCTGGCTGGTTACCTGGATGTATGTTGAGTTGAGTTTAGTTAAGAACTGTCATCACTGCACATAGGACATTCCCATACACACTCCGTCCCCTCATTCAACAGCCAGCAAAGAGTCACACTACTAATCGTTCCCACCACTGTCTGATTGAAAGTTCTCCTGGTCTTCCCTCTCAGTATTAAGTCCTGTATTCTTTAACTCCTCTACTTTCACTAGGGACTGTAGTCTTACCTATCAATCAATTTTGACTGATACTTCCAGTCCCCAACATGGCAGATAGGCATTTGAACCGTTAAGCCTCTGGAGTGTTTAATGCTTCTGGCTATGGTTTGCAGTCACATTTTCCTCATGTTGGACTGGTAGTGCATGGTTCCGTCGCCCTACTACTGAGCTGAATGCGTGTGGCGTGATACTGTGAGCTGTGAATTTTGTTTGGAATGTTTTTACATCTGTCTGAATGATGATTCGGAATGATGGCAGTCAGCCTGTCACTTGGAATTGACTGGATTGCTTTTTCAGTTCACGAGTGCATTTTTCTTGGAGACTCCTGGGGTTCATCACTGGAGCTACGGTGTTCATGCTTTGTGCGATGCTTTCAGCGGGCCACCATGCTGAAAGGGACTGAGCTATATGGGACAAATCTTGGGGCAATGAAGTCAATCCTCTCGACTTTTAATGCAGTAATGGGAAATAAAGAAGGAAATTATGGACACATAAAGTTGGGAGTAAGACAGGGGTGTGTTTTGTCACCGGATCTCTTCTCCCTCTATAGCGAAGTAATAATAATGAGAGAGATCAAAGA
The DNA here is from genome assembly GCA_014155875.1 of Cepaea nemoralis. Lineage (NCBI taxonomy): Eukaryota > Metazoa > Mollusca > Gastropoda > Stylommatophora > Helicidae > Cepaea > Cepaea nemoralis. The sequence goes on along the minus strand of JACEFZ010022092.1, from coordinate 618,567 downwards.
AATGCCAAGAATAATATTTGGAGGTTATAATATAAATATAAGCTATGCAGATGATGCATTATTGATAGCGGATAATGCAACAGAGCTACAACAATTGTTGGACATTGTAGGAACAGAGAGTGCAAAGAAAAAGGACTCTCCTTGAATATCAAGAAATCAGTAACAATGGTAAAATCAAAGAAACAGGTGACACCCAAATGTGAAATAGAGAAAAAAAGGAAAATCCTTTATCAAGTGGATAGTTTTAATTCCAATTCCAATTCCAATTCGAAAAACAAAAATTCCAAATTCGGCCTCATCTTACCTGCTTCATCAGCTGTGGTTATTGTTAAGGTCCGTGGTTTTTGTGGGTTTATTCACCCTAATTCTTGTCTTGTGAGTCCTATCTCGGACTGGTTATGTAGCGTTTGTGTCTGTGACGTCGGCGGTGGGATCGGTCGGCGGCTATCCTTTGTGCTCGTCTGTTCTTTTAGTTTTCTTTGTTTGCGTATGCTCCTGGCTCATCTGGCTTGACTGACTGCAGTCCTTATAAGGACTTTTCGTGATCCCACTCCAGCTGGGGGATCGGTCGGCAGCTGTCCTTTGTGCATGTTTCCTTTTGTTTTCGTTGTTGGTGCAGGCTCCTGGCTTGACTGGTTTCAGTCCTTAAAAGGACTTTTTATTTGGTATTTTTGTCTTCTCAATTGTGAAGTAGCTGTAGAAGCCTTTCGATGTGATATGCCTCCTTGCGCTTTCTTTCAGTCCGCTTTCCACGTTTGAGTTCTTGCTGCCTTTTGCTTGCTTCCTCCGAGCTCAGCCATGGGATGATTTCTTCGTCTTCAATGTAGTAATGCCATTCGTATTCATCTGCAAATGTTAAATCCGGTAGAATCATTGAGATGAAGGGCATTGGTTTCACGTTGAGTTTCTTGTACTTCTTTTTTTTTCCCTCCATGCGCTTTCTGTATTCCTGGCACTTGAGTTCGTAGTGCCTCTGTTTCTCGGGAACCGTCATTTCTACTTCTGGCTTCGGGACGTCCTCTATGCCGACGTCAGGGTGCTCATCTCAATTTTCTTCTGATGTCTGGTGGGATATTGGCTTCCCTTTGGATGATTTGGGCGTCGTGGTTGGGCTGCTGGCTTTCGCTTGTGATTCCGGCTCGATTTCTTGGTTTTCATCCTGCCATTTCTCTGTAATTTCTTGTTCGGCTTCTGTGGTTTTGTTTCGGAGTATTTCCATTTCAACTTTCTGTAGTTCTCGCTCTGATTTAATGGTTTGTAGGATCTCTTCATTCTCCTTCTTAATCAGTGCCATATGTTCTACTTCTTGTTTGATGTTTTGCTGAATCTCCTTCATTTCCGCCAGTAGTTTTTCGTTGTCGTTATTCGGGTTCGGCGTTAGCAGTGCCTTGACTTGTCTCTTCAACTCGTCTATCTGTTTTTGAAGTTGATCTCTTTCGGCTTGTGCTATACCCGTGGCTGTCTCGCCCCTCTGCATTGCTTCCTTGAATGGTGTCTTTGTGATGATGGCGATCTTTAAGACGTCTCTGTGTCTTTGCAGGTACGGACAGCCCAGGTATCTTGCTCCATGTTTGCCCAGGCAGTTGGCGCACTTTCTTTTGTTGTTGGGTGCTCGGAAGTCCGTGTCCAGCTTGGCCAGCGGACACTCCTTGAAGGCGTGGTGATCAGCGCAGTATCGGCAGATTTCCGTATTATTGCGACACGTAGCTCTGCTGTGGCCGGCCTTCTGACATCTGGAACATTGTGTGATTCTTGGGATGAATCTCTTTGGTTGCTGCATTCTTTTGTTGAATGATACTGTGGTCGGCATTTCGCTGCCCTCCGATGTCACCACTGCCAGGGTTGTAGGTATCTTGGAGTAGGTGAGAAGCCGCTCCGCCTTCAAGAATCGGATGTGAAGATTCTCTTCACGTAGCTTCTTTAGGATTTCTTCATCTGTCAGCTCCACAGGAATCCGCTTGACAACCATCGGACTGTTTTTGAGTCGGTGTTTCCAACTCTGGTGTCTTTCTCCTCCTTCTTCTCTGCTGTCTTGGTTCTTGACTGTGTTGGGCTGTCAATCTTCTCCCTCGTAGTAGCTTCAGTAATGGCTGTAGTATCAGGCTCTTTGATGCAGCTAGCAGGTGGGCCCTCAACGTTCTTCTTCTTGTTGTCGGCTCCCACGCTGCACATCTTGGCAACAGCGTGTTTCTTGTTGTTGGATTTTCCACGTGACATTTTCCCGCGTATCAGGCTTCTTGACAGGATAATGCGACTTGACTTGTTAGCGCTCGCAGTAGGGACATTTATAACATCACATGGAAGATGCACAACAGAGATCAAGGGCAGAATAGGGCAAGCAAAGGCTGCATTTCATAAAATGAAGAACATCTTATGCAATAAGTCTCTATTATTGAATGTAAGAAAGAGAGCGCTGAAGAGCTATATAGAACCTGTTTTACTATATGGCTGTGAATCTTGGAATATAAATGAACAAATTAGGAAGAGATTAGAAGCAACAGAGATATGGTTCCTTGGACGAATGTTGCAAATTCCTTGGACTGCCAAAGTAACTAACAACGAATGTCTTAAAAAGGCTAATGAAACTAGAACAATATATACAACAATAAGAAAGAGACAAACAGCTTTTTTTGGGTCATGTGATGAGAAGAGAGGCGCTGGAGAACATCGTGACAGCTGGAAAGATCAAGGTGAAGAGAGGCAGAGGCAGACCACGAGAAATGATGCTGGATGGATTGCGAGGCGGCATGGAGGAATATCAACAGCAGAGTTGATCCAGAAAACCAAAGACCGCGATCTGTGGAGAGCCATGAACGCCTATGCCAGTTGACACAGCACTTGATAATGATGAATGTATGGCTGCTGGTCTTCTAGTAACTGCCACTTCCATTAACAATGAACTGTATTTTCTGTGGGGGACTTTTGTGTTGGCATTCTGATGGCGGCATTATGCAAAGTGTACCTGTGCGGGCTGTTGGCTATGTGTTTCACTTTTCACATAGGGTAATGGGGAGCATTTCATGTGGTATTCACTGGCACAGGAACGGAGCATAATGGGGTTGACCCGTTGCCGTGAAGTTGGAACCACGTCTAACTAAATAACAATTTTGACAGGCGCTACGCTATGCGCCTGAAACATGCCTCAGAGATGCGATTGACGTTACATCATACATACATTCCAATCTGCTGTTACACTCATGGTTTCCATGTTTGACTGCATTTTATCTGTTGCTATTGCAGTGTTGCGAAGAGTTGTTGGAAATGTGCCCCCTACTACTGCCGGTTGGTAAGTCAGGCTGAAATTATTATCTCAGTCAGGACTTAGTTGTTAACTGGTGGATTTCGGCATTTTATCAAGCAGGATTGTCATGCCTCTACAGTCCCTTCCTCTGCTGTAGTGGTGGTCACGAATTGAGATTTTTCCCACTTTGATAAAAAGCAGACCTTTCACTTTGTACAACTGCTCTATTGGCGCAAAATTGTGTCTTAAAATTGTACATGCTCAGCAGCATGGTGACGTTTTATTGTTACATCTTTTCCTCCTCTAGAGTTTTTTATACTTTTCTTGTGGACTTTTATTATTTTCTTGTGGAATGCTTGCTTGCTTGTGTTCGTTGGCTTGAGCTCCAACGCGAAGTCCTGTATGTCGGATGAAGACATCCTGTTGTCCAACATCAGTGTGATGTCATACAGGACCTGAGTTTTGCGTGAGTATCCGTTGTCCCATGTCTGGCTTATTGGTGTGCAGACTGGTGGTTCCTCGCCGTACAGGCAGACACTCTTCGACTTCGGAGGAATCGGCGATCCTATTGACTTTAGCCAGGACCCCGAAGGGACCTGTTGCCCAGGACGCTCGACGAGGACGCGTCAATAGGTCTTGGCCAGTATATAACCCGGCCCTGGTGCCTTGGAAACACTTCTGCGTCCCTTCTTGTGGAATGAGAGATACATCTTGATATTGCTGAGTTGTTTCATCACAGCTCCGACATCCTGTAAAGGATATGCTACACGTTTTAGTAGTTTGATTATTTCATCATGTTACACATTGTCAAATGCTTTTATGTAGTCTATAAAGCATAAGTAAAAATCAGTAGAAATTTTTTTTCTAATGCATCCCAGCAGACTTTCGTGAGGTGTGATTCTGCTGCACAACAGTACTCGTCAGCATGTCGCAAACATTGTGCATTAAGCGTTAGAACAAAAGAGGTGGCAAGTTCTGCACATCCGGCCAACAGTCCAAATCTGTCAATTGATTTTTATTTGTTCAGACTCATACAAATCTAAAGGAATAACAATTCCAAACCAATGCAGACATCATGGCTGTAGTGATCAAAAGGTTCAATGAGCAACCAGTCTTTTCGCAAATCTTTCAAAGCTGTGGGATACTTGTCTGAATGTCTACAGTGACTTCTTCAGACAAGTCCAGATGCATACTTGCTTTCAAGCAGTTAGTTGGTCAATAGATCATCCTGATTTCACATTAAACTACTAGTCCATAAGTGCTCAGATCCTCAGTACCTCTTTCAGCATGTAGCGACTTACAACACTAGTTCTGTGTCAGTTGACTATTCTTTGGATTCCTGCATGTCATTCTAGAATAGCTTTACCCCATTCAACTTGCTGTTAAAGCAGTCAGGTCAAAGTTGCAGAATCCCACTCATCTTTTGAATCATATACTCATCCTGCCTCCCTGAAGGCATTCAAGATGTCAACCTGGTACATTACTTGACTGTTTCCACGGCGCAAAACTTGCAAGTCTATCTGCTCATTTATTTCTTCTTACACACGCATATGGCTGAGAGTCAGGATCGACAGAGCATACTCAATCACAAAAAATGACTGTAGGCCCTGTTATAATAGACAGAGGTGGTGCTGTTCACATTTTGCTGCAGCCATCACTCTTCATTACAGCCAAACCTTTTCAAGCTTTCATGATTATGTGGTCCACATGTTTGGTAAAGACAAGTCTTTGATCAAACCACACGCCTAAGTATTTCATTACATACGTCCTTTCCACCACCTCTGAGCAAATTGTTACAGGTGGCGAGGGGAGTATTAACAATTTGGTTGTTAAATGAGAACAACATTGCAGCTGCTTTCACTGGGTTGACCAATGCTCTGACTTCCTTGCGCCTTCTGCTTATGAGGTCTAGTTCTGACTGGAGTTCTTCATCAACCTGCAGTTGGTCTTTTCCCTGATGATACAACAACCAGTCATCGGCATAGGATGGTGTTTTCCCCTGCCAGATTATCTGCTTGCTCATGACTTTCACCGTGTAAACGTTGAACAGCACAGGTGATAAGGGTGAATCCTGTGATAAATTGAGGTGTGTTGATAGTTGTTTTGACATCGATCTTCCTCATTTAAACACTATCTTTCACTTATAAATGACATCGGCAATCCAGTTTAGAAGGATTGGACTGATCCTAAGATCAAGAAGTTGTTGTATGCATCTTCAAGGTTGATTGCAATATCACATGCTCAGTTCCTGCTTTAAGTCCTTGCACACATCATAGGCAAAAATCACTGCGCTTTCCCAGGTGTCATTGTCAGATGATACCCGCAAAGGGAGGTGGAAAGAGGTGTAGCCTTTCAAACTAGCAGGATATTTTCCTGGCAGTTATTTTTTCCAACAGCTTTCTTATCATGTCCTGCATTGTGATTATTCAATATCCTTGTAATTGTGTGTTGTCTTTGTTCTGCTTCAGCAGAGGTATCATGTAACAATGCAGCCTTTCTTTTTTCATTCCTAACAGTTACTTTCTTTAATTCTGCCTCACTTTCTGAAATGCCTTTCTTATGGTTCTGATAAAGCCATTAGGATCAATTTAATTTGATTATGCCTCATAATAATGCAATGGAACAAAACATATTCAAATAACAAAAGAAATAAAAGGAGTTAATGTAAAGACTGCAAGAGCCCATAAGAATTAATACAATTATCTCATAGGTGGAGTAATCAATAAATGTATGCTGAGTTACTCACATGGCATAATTATAGCAAGAACACAGACCTGATCCAAGACTGGTGATCGCATGAGATGGCAATGATGATCACCCATGCTTACCAGCATGACATATAATAAGTTATTTGGTACAGAGAGTTAAACACCCAACATAATAAGGAAGCATAGCACAAATAAAAATACCAGTGTGGAAATTGGGGAGCAAAATATGAATTTGATGATTGTGTGAAAGACATGAACACACATAAGTCTACTATTTAAAAAAAACAAAAAACATACTCTACATATATTTCAGTTTATAATCTAAAACAATATTTACACATTTTACTTCAATTGTAGATTCATATCATCAACAAAAATATTCATTTTGTAGACTTGTTCCTCTGTCAATCAAATGTGAGAAAAATTCAAGTAATATTGATTGTTCTTCTATTGCAGGCACTCATGCTGCACTTATTCTCTCTAGCCATCATGAAATTAGACGTTACCAGTTAGATACCTATCATTATTCACTTTTGGTGGAGCAGGAAGATGCAAGTGTGGTTGCCATTGATTTTGACATTCGAAATGAAATTCTCTTCTGGACTGATGTGGAGTCTGAAAATATTTATTCGTGAGTCATTTAAACATTTCAACTGACATGAATGCAGGCTTGACAATTTTTTAACTCAAATATTACAAATATTTCTTTTAAATCTGAAATAACAAGCCAAGTGATTTGATAAGAATGAAATGAACAACTGTGTTGTTTTAGTTTCAAAGTATAGATTGGGAATGTTTTACATTATTACTATATTTATTTTTCCATAAGGGCTAACATGACATCTGGTGATAAGAAAGCAATAATTGAAGATGACATTCGAATGCCTGGTGGTCTAGCTGTTGATTGGGTTCATAGAAATCTGTACCTGTCAGATGCGGACTTGGACAAAATTCAAGTGACTCGATTGGATGGATCATGTCGCAAAACTCTTCTGCATGATAATCTCGACGAACCAAGAGCTTTGATTGTAGATCCCTACAGTGGGTAAGCTTTTTGAATTTGAAAACAAAATTGTTAGTTTGCTTACCTTGTTGTTATGTTCTAGTATGCCTTATTATAATGTTTTAATGTGCCTTATTGTCATGTTTGTACCTTACTGTCATATTTTAATGTACCTTAGTGCCATGATTGTACCTTATTATCATAATTTTATGTACCTAATTGTCAGGTGTTAATGTACCTTAGTGTCATGTTTTAATGTACCTTATTGCCAGGTTTTAATGTACTTTATTGACATTGTCTCATGTATCTTATTGTCATGTTTGCTTGCTGGTTTTACCTTTGGTTATTTATCGTTGTATGTTTATAACTCAGCTGGATGTACTGGACAGACTGGGGCAGAAAGCCTAGAATAGAAAAATGTGGAATGAATGGTCAGCACAGAACAGAGATTGTGACAAAGGACATTTCATGGCCAAATGGTCTAACCATTGGTAAGTTATCAGAGATGATGAGACACATGCATTCATGTTACATAAAATGGTCAAGAGTATGTTTTCTTGTAGATTTCTTTTGTTCTTCTCTTGTATCATCTAAAGGTTTTTCACATAATCTGAGCATACATGTAAAATCTGATCTTTTTCTATTATGATTTTTCTAACTTTTATTTTTTAGGCAGCCTATTGATGTACGTGTTCTTTTATTAGTAATCCCCCATATTATTTTGTGTATTAATTTGGTATTTTTACTGTTGTGTTGTTTTCCAATTTCTATGCAGTCTTTCTGGAGCCATGCTTCTTTTTCCTCCTTACATAATGTTCTGACTTTTCTGTGAATCTCTTAATATTTGTTAGGATTATTTTTGTTGTGTCTTCTTGTTTCCGTTAGTCATAAAATTTCTTCAGTCATCCATTTCTTACAACCCACTTTCTTTAATTCTGAAATAGTTGTTTCTGCAGCATTTCCCATTGATCATCCACATCTTGAAATATATCAAATCTGTTCTTTATTTCTATGTTAAAATTGTCTTGTATTTCCTTGTCATCTTTCAATGTACACAGATCATATTTAGTGTTAAAGTAGACTCAAGTTTCGCTCTCGTTTGAGCTCGTCAGTATTGCATATCCCTGATTGGACCTGGATCGGACTCCGGATCACTGGTGAGTGAGGTGGGAGTGCAACCACTGACCACGCGACTCACGCTGGACGCTACCAGCTATCATACTTGTGTCTAGTGCTTCCAATCTGACATGGACAAGGCTAAAGGTTCGTGCAGGAATACGCTCAGTGTTGCCAGTAGTGGGTTGTGCTCAATCTTTAAACCTCAAATCCTGAAACAACCAAATAAATCAATATATTATTTTAGTTGCATGTCCTTCACATGACATAGCATCAACCCCAGCATTTTGGCTGTTCGTGATTCCTGGGCAAGTTTTACGTTCAGTAGTTTGCCATTGCTTTCTGAACGACCGGCACCTATACCTTTTTCGACAAAAACCAGCACTGCTGTGTTTCGAACCAGATATACAGAATTACGAATCGCGTCCATAACCCCTTCGCCACAGAGACCGGTTAAACATATATGCATAGTAATATAATTTAGTGTTTCTCATCAAAGTTCATCCCATTTACTTTCTCTCTCTCCATTTCTCCTTTTCTCACTTTTGGTCTGAAGGGCTTTAGTTGCACATCTCTGTCAAGCATAAAATGCCTTTGCTTCCCTTGTCTTGCTATAATGAATGGATTGCCCTAAGTCTTCTGTCTATCCTCATGCAGACATCATCATTCAGACAAGGTGAACTGGTGAAGTTATTCTCCCTCCCAATAGTTTCACACGAATATTGGTAGGCGGGTTCTAGAGGTGTGTTGGTACAAATAATTGATGTTATTTTAGCCGATTCTCAACAGACTGCATACCCTCATGGATTTCTTCAGAGTAGACAGTCTTCTATGTGCATAGGCTCATGTAGGACGAATCTCAATGTCTATCCTGTATGTGAATAGACCATGCACTGTCGTGGCTTGATCGGCAGGGGTTCTGGAAGAATCTCAAAACTGAGAAGGAAGACCAGGAGAACTTTTAATCAGATAGCAGTGGGAATGATTAGTAGTATGACTCTTCGCTGGCTGTTGAACGAGGAGACGAAGCACTATTGGAATGTCCTGAGTGCAGTGATGTCGGTTCTCAATGCAACTCAACTCAACTCAACTCAACTCAACTCGTGGCTTGAATAATGTTGGATTTCTCCAAATTATCAAGTGGACTGCTCCTGGCCCTGCAGCCAGCAGGGTTAGGATTGGCTAGTCTCTCCCAGGGAGGTGACAAGTGAAAATTAGTAGCTTGTTGATGACCCGCAGACTACACAAGTCAATCCCACCTCCCGTTGTGTATATCAGGAAACTATGACCGCGAGGTCATGGGCCGACGGGGTTCTGGGAGATTTTTCTGTCCTAAACCTGCCACAGGCCTAGCAAGCTGGCAGGGGATTTTTATACTGCTCGTAGAAACACTAAGAAGTATAATTGGAATTACAAAACCACATTAATAGTTTAAGGAACAAAACATGAAAATTAGCAGTAAAGCAAAGTTAATGACTATAACTAAAGAAGAAAAAACAACAAAAATTCATCTAAAAGAACACCCTCCAAAACATGAAAAGAGCTTCAAGTACTTAGGAAGTATTTCATCATCAACTAGCAAATCTAGTCAAGATCGAAAATAGATGCAATAAGGCAAACCAACTCATCGGACAAATGGCACCAATACTAAAGAACAAACACATACCAATAGTTACTAAGAAAGCACTCTATAACACAATCTTCCTACCAATGACAAACCTGGACAATGACAGAAAAAGAGAAAAGAAAAATCACAACATAAATGAGATTCCTGAGAAAAATGCTCAATGTATCAAGAAGAAAGAAAATGAGAAATGAAGAAATCAGGACTAAAGTTGGGAAACAAGTTGAATGGTTTGGCCATGTAATTAGATTACAAACTAACAGTATACTACAACAAGCAATGATGTATACACCAAATGGAAGCAGAAGAAGAGGCTGGCCATATAAATGATGGACAGAGGGAATAGCAGAGTCCATGGGGATTACGATACATGAAGCATTATCCCGCTGTTTATACTTCACCTCGACACCGCAAGGTACAAGAGGAATGAGGTGAGATGAGTGAGAAAACAGTTTTCACAGTGATGCAGCAAAGGTAAAAGCTGGAATAATAGGAATAATAGGTAACAAAGAAAATCCACAATCTTGAGGTTTAGAGGAGTAAACACTAACAAACTAAAAGCAGGTCTTCAGAACAGAACACAATGGTAAAAAAGTACATTTATTACCTAACAGTTTTTTGTCAGTACTTGAGCATTAGCTGAGAATCCTGCCTCTAGACTACTTACTGGAAGTAGGACAAAATGAGATTGTAGTATCCCACCGGAAGGCTTCCCTGCTAGGCTGAGTACTGTTTGCAAGACCCGGCATTCATATACTGTTTTCATCCCCAACATCAGTTTCATCTTCTCTCCCATTTTCATCTTGGATGGTTACTTAGAAGCCTTGTGTCCAGTATTTTTTAACTCTACTTTCACTTTCACTATGAACTTTAAATTTAACCTGTCAGTCATCTTTTGACCAGCCTAAACCATGCGTCCAAAACATGCTTTTCCTGTTACATACTCTCGGTATTCACTCATTTTCCATCTTTGCTGGCAATGGAATTTCCCACTTGCATTGGGCAAATATGGTGTCAGTGCAGGTGGTATAAGTCTGCCATTGGTATTTCACACTTGTGTCAGGCTACAAGTCTCCACTCAGAAAGTCTGTTGCAATGTGTTATAAGGAGGGTAGATGTTGACATGTTATGATGCCAGAATGTCTCAAGGTTTGTTACCTTTACCTTTATGGCCCCTTTACTGCTGAACTGGTGTTACTTGTGGCGTCAAATTTAGATTTTACAATGATTGAACAATCTGGAATGTAGTTGCTTTGCGAGATGACATTTCTACTTGTGCAATTTCACGTTATAGAATTATAAAGGCTAAATCGGTGTGGTTTTATTTTATCTTTCCATCTCCTCATTCCTCCTTGGTTTTATATCTTTGTTGGGTAATGAGATATTCATTCTGATATTACTAGAAGCTTTTTTCAACAGTTCACTCTAATAATGTCTATGACGTCTAAGCACAGACCTGTTGTAATTTTTTGGGTTCATTCTCATGTCTTGATAATGTATGGAATTGTTTATGTCATAATACTTTACTAATTTCAAATTGTAAATACTAATTTATACTCCTACCAAATTGCTTCTCTTTGGAATCAACAGATCATTGAGGTTGTCTTTGAATCAGGTATTACCTAATACCATGTCATATGGCTCTGTTCATGCTATCATTCTGTCAATTTGATCACTGTTTTCACATAGCCACCAATCATGCTTCTTGTGTTTTCATTTTCCATGTTTTCATTGAATTCCCTGAGTACTTCTACTTATAGTCTGTGCAATGTATATTGGTGATCACGTGTGTCCACAACCTTTTGTCTTGTGTACTGCCAATGATTTTTAAACCAATGTTCCTCCATGCCAAGATATCAGTCTATCCAGAATCATCACTCTGTCTCCCCCTGCCCACAAAGTTTCCTGTTGTCACAATGTACTCCACTGTTCCCCTTCTCATGACGTGCCCAAAGAATGTGGACTGTTGTCTTGTTATGTGAGCAACCAGTTCTGTTTGTGAGTTAACTTCTTGTAAGATATTTTCACCACATTTTTCTTCCATCTATGGTGTTCTCATCATTCTTTTATAAAAACCACATCTCTGCAGCTTCCACATATTTCTTCATTAGTTTATCAATTATCCATGATTCACTTCTGTACATAAGAAATGGTTTTATATAGCTTTTAAAAACCTTTTTTCTCACCTGAGTGCTTTTAACATGTAAACAAATGTCATAATCATAATACAGCAGGTCCATTTCCAAATGTCATTCTCATTGCATGGGCAACTATCAGTACAGCAAAAGTGTATAACATATTGGTGATAGATAAGTTATAGTCTAAGAGGCATTCTCTTGCAAGAAAATATCAAGACATGTGCTTGAAAGGGACCTGTAGAAGAGGAACAAAAAAAAAAGAATGAAAAAGAAATCAAGAATCTCATGGTCGGAGCTAGATCACATAATTAGAGTGAATGACAATATTGAATTCTATTGTTTTTAAAATGTAAATGGTTATCTTTGTTGCTTAAAAATTGTGAAATATTTATGTGTGCATTACAGATTATGTTCAGCAACGCCTCTACTGGGTGGATGCTAAGCTACATATGATTGGAAGTTCTGATCTGGATGGCAACAACTACCAAACTGTATTGAGAAACCATAAGAACCTTGGTCATCCCTTTGCTATCACAGTATTTGAAGACTACCTATACTGGACTGACTGGGTGTCAAATGCAGTCCATAAAATCAGCAAATTTGATCGTGAAAACATCTCAACTGTTGCACTGGGTTTAAAGTCACCAATGGATATCCATGTATATCACATCTACAGACAACCAATTGGTAAGTTTGTGTGTTTACTTGTTTGTATATGATGTTATGTTATTCTATATGAAGTTATGTATGACAAAAACAATATTTTGAGCACATAAATAGATAGAATACTCTAATGTAAACTGTACATGAGGGAAAGGTGGAAGGTAATCATACAAGAAAATGAAAGTGATTTACATGGGCAAGAACTTGAGTGAAAAAATATTGTTAGAATGTACCAACATGGTGGCATACTGACGGTGCCATTTAATTTGAGATTTAGTGCAACATGATCCATATGTCACTCAAGTAAGTGAACATTTATAGCTGACATTTGTAAGAACAAGTATACTTATGGTATTGAATGATACACAGGGGACCAATTTTAGCATTTGAATATGCTTGTAGTATTTTGAGTAAATGAGCGCATTTAAAATATAAATTTGCAATAGCTGTTTTGAAATATTATCATGCTTATATCTATAATGAATGCCTTTGAGCATATGAAGCAGCAGTTTATTTAGGAGATTCTGTATTTATATGTTTATGTGGTTTGTCATATAAGATTATCACATCTCTCTGCAGTCTCAAATTTTACGAATGTTATTGATTTGTTTTTGTGCCATAATGTTTAACTTAACATTTGTTTTCATCATTTATTATTGCACATTTAACTTTGCTTCTAAGGTCATACCCAAAAAAATGATAATATAATAACTTTTTGGTGCTGAAATCTATTAATTACATGTACATAAGTGGGCTTGTTATAGTTCATCTTTATAATACATTATTTTATTGATATCTTAGTGTAACAGAGTGTTTGATGTTATCTGTGTACATACATATTTTAATTTCTTCCCTTGCCCAAATTAACACTATTGGCACTAACTGTACATTTGAATGGGAGTTTGTTTCTTTAATATTGACATTGATTCTGCCTTCCTGCTGTCAAACTTTTTTTTCCAGATAATTATGAAAGCATAGTGCACACTACAGTTTCTTACATGTCAATAGGATAATTCCGGCCTATTCATTCATAATAAAATAATATGTGGAGTACAGGGAAATGTAGCTGTAATGTTTTTTAAAATGGTAAAAACAGTGTGGCTCAAAAGTGTAATAATATTAGCTTCTGCTTCTTCAGGTACAGAAGAGATCCATTCTCTTATGTTTTTTATTGTTGTTGATCCACTTCTCTTTTCCATTTTTGGATAATTTTCACAAAACCTAAGTAATTACTTTATTCATTTACTGCCATTAATTGAATGCTATCCACTCTGTAATCCTTAAATCTCACTTCTCGATTCAAATAAATTCATGTCTGATATTGGCCATAGATTTAAGATTGTGTTACTTATTAATTCCATGCCACTCATATACTGAATAATAATAAAAATAATAATTATGACAATGGGTGCTCACCCGGGATCCTAGAAAATCTGTGTAACCAATATTATAACATGTATTTCCCCTTTGATGATCATGGATCAGATTTGTAAAACCTCTTCTGCAGGCAACTAAGTCAAAGTGATTTTTGATTTGTGACTTCAGCTTATGGCATCAATGTTCCATTTTCTGTCATCACAGCTGTTGTTTGGCAGGCAACACTATTATGAAATACTGAAGACTCAGTCTGTCCAATTGTTAGTCTTGTTTTTCTGGCTCCTGCCTGCCTTTTCTTCTTTCTCCATCCCCGTCTAAACTAAACACTTGTTCTGTAGCAGGAACTTGCTGTGGGTATGTAAAGTGTTAGGGCCATCAAACTTTTAGGCTTGAGTGCGCGGAGGATTGGGTGGCCAAACTGTCCATCCCATAGCAAATGATAAGAGCTGACATCAAATCCTTGTCCAGTCCTGCTCATGCCATTGTCAGCGTAATGTCCAAACCTCTACACCGTCATAACTGCTATTCCCTGTCCAAATCTTTAGTTAATACCAAGGGACAAAAGTTGGAGTGAGCATAGCCTGAAGTCACAATCAGTCAGGTGTATGGAATTGACACGATGGCACATGGAGAAGAATGAATCATCCATCCCCCACAACAATGTCACCGAAGATGTCGAGAATAGGCATCAGTCATTACAGAGGTTCCATGAAACAGCTAATAGAAGACAACTCGTACCTAGACATTGTATTTATATACACTGATGGGTTTGCTATAAGAAGAAAAATGAATGGGTGGCCATTCTATTGTAAAGACAAATGGACACTGTTATACATTCAGGAGTTTGGCATATGTTACTACAACATCTAGCAGGAGAATGGAAGCTGAGGCTGTGACAACAGCCTTCCCGTGCTTGGAGGGCAGCACAGCCAGGCATGTTGTGTTTGTAACCAACTCACAGAGTATGCTTTTGGAAAGTGGAAACTAACGCATTCTGAGTGTAGTGGCTGGCCTCACTGGACAGGATGGAGACTGTGAACATATACTGGATTTTCTGCCCATGGCATGCAGGTGTTTGAGGCAATGAACAGGCTGATATTTGCTGCTGCTGCCCCTTTGGTCAGAAAGCCACTTTATGATAAAGCTGAAATGGTGAGGACTCTCTGGTATTGGGTGGAGAGTACAGCTGAACACACAGGAAAACTGGCTCAAAAGGGAGTAAGTAGAGAATCTGCATGATTAAAAAATGTGCTGAACTTATATATTTTTTTTTTAAATTGGGGAAGGTAAACACTGGCTGCAATATGAAGTCTTGACAAAAGACGAGATGCAAAATGTTTTTGTTCATTGCAGTCCTAAATTGGATTTCAGCTTCACATCTTGAATTTCTTTGTAATGATTTCGCCTAGGTGGGGAAACCTGCACCTGTTCAATGGACTCTTCCTCAGTGCTAATATTTATACTTTTGTTAGGCAATGATAATTTTTTGTTTTACAAGCATTTGTCTTATAAATTTCTTTGCAATGATTCCTCCACCAGTTGTCTCATATTGCTTTGAATTGTATTTATCATGCCCTTACACGTGGCCTTTCTTTGTTTGGTATTGCTGTTTATGGCATCTTTTTTCCACCTTACTCATGCTTTCAATGATCACTCAGGTTTCCTGGTCTCTGCTTCCTGTTTTCATATTGTTCATTCTAGTGTACCTATATCTGTGCTTTGTATGTCTTTTCATGGTCATTCTTTACTTTGGTTGTCATGTTATTATTTTACAGTGTTTTCTTCTACTTCTGTGTGGACTTCTATATTGAAGTTAATCCTTATTTCTAACCTGTTTATCGCAGGTTGTTCAATTTGGGTTTCTTAATTGTTTTCAGTGCTCTCCATTATTGTTTGCATTTGATTGTAAACAGAATGTGGTATATACCAGAACCTAATTCTTGGCATAGAATGGATATGTTTTTCTAGATTCCAGTATTGAGTTTTCAGTTTGATCTAATATATTTGGTATATTGTCACATATCTTAGACTTGTCCATGTATTTGCTAGGTACATCAATATTCATTCCTGCTTTTCTCTCTAGCCTTCTCAGACAAGGGTGACAAATTTGGAGTTTTCATGTGCATGTCACACCCATTAAAACTCCCTTGGTAGTTATACATAAAAAATGAGTGGGCTAATATATCAAGAAAATAGAAGCAATGGTAATCCATTGTACCAGGCCGATAAACGTTGTTTAAACCAAGTGCTTCCTACAATCATTTCCAAGCTCTTTTGCCCATTCTAAAAGTCTGTATCCTCTTTCATTTCGCTCTCCCAACCATGGTTGCCTACTGTGCATCCATCGTCTTGATTTCCTACTGTTGCATTGAAGTCACCCATTATTATATTTATTTATGAATTTTTACATTTCTTCAAAGCAACCTCCATGTCATTATAAAATCCCTCTATACCAGTGGTTCCCAAGCTTTTCAAGCAGAGGGCCATATCTACTATTTCGGTAGTTAAGCGGGCCACAAAGGTACAAAATTATAAACGTAGTGCAATATAATTATTACCTTTCTTAACTTTCGTCAATAAAATTCTAAAGCTTTAAAGGCAATCAGTGTCAGTACTACACTGTGGTCATTTTTTGATTTAAAATCAAAAGTTCATTTAACAATAAATTTTTAATCAGTTTCGAAAATCGCTATTGATGTAATTAATTTACAATTGTAACTGTTCTTCATAACCTGTTACTGAAGTTCAGATGCCAGTTTATCAATGTCTGGGCAGAAATCTGTCATGCCCAAAGTCATAAGCGCAGCTAGGTTACTGTCGGTGAGTCTGGAACGTTGCTTGTCTTTTATAACGGTCATTGTGAAAATGGAGTGAGACAAGGATGTGTGATCTCTTCTCTGTTATTTAATATCTACATGGACAGAATATGCAAAGAAGCAAGTCTTGACAGAACAGACTCAGACAATTTAGAACTCTTCACTCCAGATGAAACAACTGATCTACAGGAAATAAATGAATTCTATTTGCAGACGATCAGTGCTTGTTTTACAACGATGAGAACAGATTACAAAATCATATTAATAATCTGAGTTCAACATGCAGCAGATACAATATGAGTATAAATACAGTCAAAACCGAATTTATGCAAGTTAGCAGATCGCCGGGCCCACTAAGTATACAGCTAAATAGTGTCAGGGTCTTGTTTTATATGACCAAAGGCTCGTGTTCACTAACAGGCTTGAAAACACTCACACACACAGAATGAGTGTACAAACACATGGCGACATAACCCAAACACTTTAATCGCACTTCTCAAAACAGCAGTCATATCAGGCATCACTCAAAGTCAGCGATAATGCTATTTCCAGAAAACATACATGAAATATTTGTCAGTTCATAAATACAATAGAATATAACACTCACTCAATCTTTACTCTACTCAACAAAGCTTACAGACTTTCTTCCATCAAGCATCGACTCATACATAGCAACACTCTTTCACGTCCGTCCAGTCTCGAGGTCCTAGGCTGTCTGAGCTACCAGCAGTGATTCCTCGTTGGCCCTGCTTTCCGCTCTTGTGTGCTTCATGCACCACGCTGACCCTTGGCCATCACCTGCGTAGTAACTGTTAGTCAAGTTCACGGTCGTACCTGGTTGTTGCCGCCAGGCGGGGGAGATGAAGACTCTGAGATTCTGACACTCTCCGCCGCCCCCTCTTATGAAAGGTATACCCTTTCATTACTGGTGTTTATAGTTGGGTTAAGTTAATAATATAAAGTCAGAATCGACCAACTGTTTGTCATGTTAGGTGACTCTTTGGTATTTATTGACATTTACTGGGTAATTGCATGATATACCTTTTCTTCAGTGCTGCCATAAGGCTACTCTCATCAAGTACTCTCCCCTAGTTGGATTTGTACCTTGGTTGATAATGGACTTAGCCAGTCCGGTAGTTATCCGCGACTAATGCTATCTTTCAAGCAACACACTACCTCACGACAAAAGAAAAAAATCACAAAAATAAACATGTCAGGCCTTAAATCATCTTCCTTATAAGATGACTTCAGAATTAGACACTCACCGATATGGTCGGATAGTCCAATCCTGGTCCTCAACTTTAGTAGTTATATTCCACGCATAGTTGATGTCACATTGTGACGTGTAGTCATTCTGGCTACTATGAACAAGATAATGTATGCATGCTTACATTTTCCCAATATTTCAAATCGTTTCCCCTTAGGTGTAATGGTGAAACGTTATGGGAGGTAATTTTTAAATTCTTTCAAAAAAATAAAGTACATTTGTAAGTTATATTCTAAGCGTCATAGTTTGATATTTATTTTCAATAGTGACATAGTTGGCACCATTGAGAAAAAATTAATCAATCAATGATTCTTAGATCACAATTATATAAATCCTTTCATTCAATTAAATATATGTAAATTTTGTGTCACAAAGTTATCTCAAGTGTCATTCATTTGTGACTATTATCTGTATAGTCTGCTAGTTTTGCTAAATTTATTAAACAATTCGAAAAGGAAACGGAAGTACACAATTTATGTGTTCACACGTTGGAGTAACACACTGTTCTTTCACATGTTCGGATTACACTGTTCGGATTAAACTGCTCTGGATGTGTCGAATGCTTATACTGTCGTCTATATCATGCAGTTGTAAAGTTAAAATATTCGAACAATCTGCTGTGCTTATATCACTAATATACATAAGCGTAGGTATTACGGATATTACCAAAAGCTGGCATAAGGTAAGTTTGTAAACACATGTAGTACTGTTCTTGGAGCACTGTTCGTAGAAATATTACTAAGTGTTTAAAATACTGTCCTTCCTCATTCTAATTGTTCATATATTCATCATATTCACTCGTTAAAAATATTCTTTGAATAAATTGGAGGACTTCATCCTTATCACAATAAGTCACTTCTCACAGTGTTCTTTGGTTAACTTAAACATTATTTCACTGGATTGTGATAGCTATCTGAGCGCTATAGGAAACAGGCCATGTTCACTGCCTTAGTCTTTGTGCTCATGCGTAGTTAGCCTGTCGTCGGACATCTCGAGAGGACATCTGGAAAGTAAATCTGCAATCGTATTTTCAGTCCCGCTGATGTGTCTAATCTCAAAGCTGTAATTTTGGAGTAACAAAGACCATCTTGCGATCCTATGGTTTGTCGGTGTACCTGTAGTAATAACAGTTAATGGGTTGTTGTCTGTCTCCACGATGAAATGTTTACCTAATAAATATGTAGACAATTTTGAAATAGCATAAACTAAAGCCAAGCCTTCAAATTCTGGAGTCGACCATCTTCTTTCTCTTGGTGACAATTTGCGACTTATGTAACAGACTGGATGTAAGATGTCATCATAGGATTGTAACAAAACAGCCGCTATAGCTATGGAACTCGCGTCAGTTCTCAATCTGAAAGGAATTTCCAAATTTGGCAATTTAAGGATGGGATTACAAGAAACATAAGACAATACTTTTGTAAATGCAGGTCTCAGGCCTTCTCTGTTTACAATTTTATTTGGTTGGTTTTTGGTTAATAGATTTGTAAAACTTTCTGTCAAACTGGAAAAATTAGGTATGAATCGTCTGTAATAATTCAGTAATCCTTACATGCTTCTTACTTCCTTCTTGGTTGTAGGAAGTGACAATTTTAGAATTTTCGAAACAATATTGTCATCAGTGGTAACAAATCCATTACAAATTTTATAGCCTAGAAAAGTAATTTCATGGTAGGCAATTTCTACCTTTGATGTTTCACTGTTAGGCCGTGTTGTCTGATGCGTTCAAATGTTTGTCATAGTGTCGTTAGGTGTTCTGTCATTGTCCTAGTGTGTATATAGATGTCGTCCATGTATGATAGTATGTTTGGTATGTCTGCCAGTAGCAGTCTTGTCATCCTTACAAATGTCGCTGGGGCATTGACTAGCCCAAATGGTAGTTTGCACCATTCGTATAGTCCCCAAGGTGTTGCAAATGCTGTCAAGTGTATCGAGTCTTCTGTCATGGGTATTTGCCAGTACCCTTTCGTCATGTCAAGATTTGTAAAGTATTTGGCATCTGTCATTTCTGTCAGTATATCTTCACAGTTAGCCATGGGTTCTAAATCTAACTGTATTATTGCGTTGAGTTTTCGATAGTCAACGCATAGGCGTATTGAGTCGTCCTTCTTTTTTACAATCACTATAGGAGAACAATAATGTGATTGTGATCTTCTAATAATTTGGTTTTTCTCCAGTTCTAAGATTTCTTGATGTAATTTGTCTTTGTAGTGTATGAGTATTGAGTACGGTCTGCATTTTATTGGTAAGTGAGTTGTCAGTATGATTTGATGTTCTACTAGATCTGTCTGTCCTGGCTGGTTGGAGAAAATGGTCCTATAGTCTTGTAACAGTTGTTTGCAATTGTTGGTCTCAGTCTGAGAAAGATCAGGACATAGTTTGACGTCTTGCAGTGTGTCTGTCGTATCAAGTGATGGGACTGATATTTCGTCTGTATCTTCTGAGCCTGTGTGGTCCACTACTGTTGTGCTTACTGCTGTCTTGGTCTTCGTCTCTGTTGTAGTAGGGTTTCAACATGTTAATGTGGAATATTTTGTTTTTGTTGTTTATTGCAACTTCGTAGTCTACAGTCGAAATTTGTCTTAATATTTTGAAAGGTCCCTGCCACGAGTCTGTTAGGAGGTGTTTGTCACTGGGCAAGAGAAGTAGTACGTCCTGTCCTGGTGTCAGTGTTATTGTCCTATTTCCTCTGTTGGTATACTCCCTGTAGATGGCACCAGATTGTCTTAATGATTCTTTAGCTAATATGCATGATTTCATGATCCTGTCACGTAATGTTGTTACATGTTCGTACGGTGACAATGTTTTCTGTTCATTATCTAGTTAAGTTAACAAAGTATGATAAATTAATAATGGGCCGCATGGTTTGGCACCATATACTAACTCAAAAGGTGAAAATCCAGTGCTAGAGTGAGGTGCTTCTTGATAGGTGGGCACACAATTACAATAAAACAATGAATATGCAGTAAGGCATGATAATGATATTTTGCTTAAACAGTACAGAAGTATTAAGGTAACTATTGCAGTCTTTTGATTCAATTTGTTTGGTTTTGGCTGCTGTCTGCTTCCGTGGGTAGCTCGTCCGGCTTTTGAATGACAGATGAAAGATAGGCAGTGAACGTGGGTGCATCGTTCGGCTTTTGAATCAAATGTAGAAACATACGTGTGAAGACGATTGAACATAAGAAACTCATCCGTGTTTGGACCATAAATAAGCGAGTGATTGAACGTGTGAAATTTCATCTGGGTTTGAACCATGCATAAAACAGATTGTGAGACTTGTGTTAAGATGGAATGGCTGGAAAAAGTTTTGTGAAGTTAATGAAAGCATCGGCGAAGAAGTCATACTGAATTGAAATCTGAACTGACGACTAGGTGACTATACAAACATACTTGACTGCATACAAACCTATAACACTTAGCTGACAACACATACACCACAAAAACAAAGCATACAGGCTTTCTTCCATCAAGCATCGACTCATACATAGCAACACTCTTTCATGTCCTTCAAGTCTCGAGGTCCTAGGCTGTCTGAGCTACCAGCAGTGATTCCTCGTTGGCCCTGCTTTCCGCTCTCGTGTGCTTCGTGCACCACGCTGACCCCTGGCCATTACCTGCGTAGTAACTATTAGTCAAGTTCACAGTCATACCTGGTCATTGCCGCCAGGCGGGGGAGATGAAGACTCTGAGATTCTGACAAATAGCACAACTCTGAATCAAGTTAAAGAATTCAAATATCTTGGAAGTATGATCACAGAATATGGCAGATTGGACAGAGAAATCAAAATCAGATGTCAAAAAGCTAGTGCACTTACATATCAACTATCACCCATACTGAAACATCCAAATATACCAATGTCCGCAAAACGACAGATAATAAACGTTGTATTCACACCAACCCTATGCTATCAATCTAAAACTTTGACTTTACCTAAATCACACTTTCGCAAAATCAACACTTGCGAGATGAGATGCCTGAGGAGAGCTACCTACGTAACAATCCGAGACCGAGTATGCTGTTATCAAACAGACAGTGGGATCAACACATTGTGCCACATTTATTGAAAGACAGAAGATCAAGTGGTTTGGCCAGGTCATTAGAATGCAACACAATCATCTACCATCACTGGCCTTACGTCAAAAATCGTCTGCGTCGAGACCAATAAGACGTCCAAGTAGAAAATGGATTGACGACATCAAAGACATTGTACAGCCACACGGAATGACACTATCCAGTGCCGCCCATCGGGTGCTTGAGGGCAAATTTTTCCTCCCCATGATGCTTGACGGCAGAAGTAGAAGATGAAGATAATGATGGTGATTGCGGAAAATAACTGCTTGCATCTGTAAGTCGAACCAAAACGATAAACGTATCTCTGGGGGAATGAACGCAAGTGTTCAAATTGTTCGACAGGCAATAGTCGCGAGAATGAAATATGATCAGCTGAAGTTGAAGCAGGCAGCTCCAGAAATGTACATCTCAGCGCAGAATTGCATTTCAAATAAATTACTTCGTGCTGAAGAATTTGCTGTAATTGACTGAGCTTGGCATCGGGAAATACAAACGGATTTATGAAGAGGGCAACAATAACCTCCTTTATTGTGAACTCTTGAAATCTCGACTGAAAGATATTCAGAAGACTTTCAACTTTTACTTTGTACTGTAACACGTCACATTTCATTTCCACCACAAGCGTCTTCAGAGTTGGAAACGCCTCTAAAGTCCCTTCAGTCAGCTGTCTGATAAACAGTCATTGTCTCATTTTAAATGAAGAAATGTCATCGCACAAATTTGTGAATAGTTTGTTTTTTTCCAACCTGAGCATTTAAATGGTTTAATTGAGACGTGATGTCCACCAAAAATGCCAGGTTATTAAGCCAGTCATCGTTCAGCATACATTCCCGTTCAGTAGGCAATTCATTTATTTCAGACAGAAACAGATAGACACTATTTTTCAGTGCCCAGAAACGAGACAGAACTTTCCCTTTAGATAGCCATCTGACATCACAGTGTAACAGTAGCTCACCGTATTTCTCGTTCAGGTCTAAAAGAAACTGTCTGAACTCACGCCTGTTCAGCGCCTTACTTCGAATTGTGTTTACACATTTCAGAACAACATCCATGACATGTTTCAGTTTTAATGTCTTTCCACACAGAGCTTCTTGGGAATGATACAATGATATTTTAGTATAGTGCGACCAAGAAACTGTTCCATTAATGCTAGACATCCAGACATTTTACACGTCAAAGCCGGTTCACAGTCGATGCATACAATGTCCAATTTGGTCCATTCTATGTTTTTTTTCTCTACACACAACTTCAGAGTTTCAAACAGACGATTCATGTCCTAGAAGTTCTTCAATGACTTCAAAATTATCGTTTACTGATTGAACAAAAACTGCGACCTGAGATGTGTCAGAAATGTCAGTGTATTCATCCATTGCCACTGAAAAAAAATAATTTAAAATTTTTGATATGTGCTGCTACTTGACGATGAATATCGTTGGCTAATTCTTCAACTCGCCTGGCCATAGTATTATTAGACAAATGAATCTGATCAAATTTCGTTTCACACTTTTCATCACCAAGCATTCTAGCAGCAAATTTAAGGGAAGGCTTGATTATTTATTCTGCATCAGTAAATGGCTTCTTTTTGCGAGCCAACAGAAGAGCGACTTCGTACGACGCAATGACAGCTTTCTTGTTCTGTTTGTTAGCCTTGGTGAAAAATGACTGCTGCCTGGTCAGAGAACTTTCTTTTCTTTTTTGTTTCATTGTTAGCTATTAAATCTTGTCTTAACTCCGAATTGATTAGATATTGAGCATTTATGTCTAACAATATGGTCGTGAAGTGTCGATTCCAGATTAATTTTTTTTTGGGTAACAGAAACACAAATTCCGCAGATTAAGCAAACTGGTTTACCCCTACGGCTAGGCATAATAAACATTTCTCCGTCCAATCTTCGTTGAATTCACGACATGCAACGCCTTCACATTTTTGCTTTTTAACATTGTTTGATGTTAGATTTTTCACACTCATGTTTATAGGCTTTAAGGGTAAATTTGTATTTGATCAAATATAATTTCAACACAAAACTACCGACTCTGCTAAACAGTTGTTACAGATGACAACATGGCACCTTGCGCACTCTGGTTGGTCGACAAGGCTGGCATATGGGAACTTCATAACGTTTTGTCGCGAACTGAACAGGTGCATTTGATAAAATCTGAGCATAACAACCACGAGCAGAGTAAATTATCGCACGCTAACGGGGCGCTCCAAGTGCATTTTTTAAATTATTGAAATATATTATATTAAACAACGAGGCCTCGCGTGCCACTTTCTGACAGCTGGCGGGCCCAAGTGGCCCACGGGCCATGGTTTGGGAACCTCTGCTCTATACTATCTTCACTGAATTCTCCTGTTATGACATATATTTGAATGATGTTTATGTTAAAAGGTCTGCCAATTACGTTTACCAATAGAACTCTGTCTGACACAGCCCAATATCCTTCAACAGATTGTGTTTTTTGCTGATCCAAAATAATTGCTACACCTCTTTGCCGCTCTTCTCCCCCGGAATAAATAATCTTAAAATGTTCCCCTGTCTTAATTCCTGCCCCTTTCCATATTGTCTTGCACATTCCTATTAATTTTCTCTCTTTCTATTTCTTGTTTGAATCCAATTTTCCGTTGTCGCTTAAAATTTGAGTATTCCATGTTGCTAATTTCACTATCCCTGTCCTTTTCTTGTGATTATCTGTAATTGGGCGAATCATGATAAACTAGGCAACTTTAAAGAAGGTAGTTTGTCGTTGCTTTCCTTCCTGGCAGTGACAATACTGGTCGGTGGCCGTAGTCATTGTCTCGGTAAAGAGATTTTCTGCCTATCGTCCCAAAACATGAGACCATAATCAACAACTATCTGTTGGATGCCCTAAAAAATTCATCCACCACCTGCCTTCCGTGGTTTCTTGTGAACAACTTCCGAAAACGAATACGAAATAACAGCACATTCTCCCCAGAAAAACACAAAAACAGTGACCTCTGAACAAAACACTGTTACGACGTCGCCATTTTACCGGAAGCAATGGTAATATCAGAACGAAAAGATAACACCAAAATGTCATATAACGATAGAAGACCAAGTTAATACATCTAATTACTTAAGTACATTCATAATGTCAGATGGAATATGCTTGTCAGAATTTAAGAGCAGAATGGGACAAGCAACAGCTGCATTTCAGAAAATGAAAAGTATCTTATGCAATAAGTCACTATCATTGAATGACAGAAAGAGATTACTGTCCGTTATATAGAACTTATTTTGCTGTTTGGCAGTGATTAATTGAACATGAACAAACAAATTGTGAAGAGCTTGGAGGCAGCTAAGAATGTAGTTACTGAAACTTTTGTTGTATATACCATCGATTGCCACAGTAACTAACGACTGACTAATTAAAGTAGAACATTATATATAACTATAAACAGCATTCTTTGGTAATATAATGAGAAGAGAAGCATTGGAAAACATTATGACAACTGAAAAGATCAGTGACAGAAGAGGCAGAATCTGACTGAGAGAAATGATACCGGATGGAGGAATATGATCAATGGTATTGATCCAGAGTAGCAATGACCTAGATCTGTTGAGATGCATGAATGCCTGCATCGGCTGGCAGGGTACATGATGATGTTGATGAGGCTAAGTAGACATCTGCCCATGTTAGAGTTAGAAAACGACCCACAAAAGAATATTTATACCTTGTAAGATTCTGGTGTACATGTAGTTGGGTCAGATTCTGGAATTCGTGCACCATGCTGAGATTCTCCTTGTGTGATCTAATGGAGGAGACTGGAACACTTATGAGGATATATGAGTGCAAGGAAAGTTGTGCTTTACCAAAACAACAATAAAATGTTTGTTGTTCTTCTATTGTTTCTTATTTCCACTAACCTTTGCCCTCTTTCATTTCACATTCCTAGTGCAAATATCCTTGCTATGTCTTCCTCATCGCCCTCTGCAGTTGTCAAATTCCAGTCCCCCATTGTAATATTTTATGTTACTTTAATTGTTCTTAGGATTTACTTAAGAAGATTGTAGTCCTTTAACATATGAACATAAAACGTCTTTAAGATAGCTATAACATATGAAGGGGGTATAATGTAAGTAGATGAGGAAACAGAAAATAAATAATGTTATAAAAATATTCACATGCATGCAAAAATTTACAAAAAGATATAACTAATTGATATAAAGTAATTTAATAATGAACACCACGAGCAAATAGAAATAAAGTAATATATTAAAATGTATATAACATAACTAAAAATCTGATAATGTAAATTAAGAGTACATGTAAGCTAACAACAGTGTGTAGAAGTGCAGATGCAATGAAGAAAATAAAACAATATATAATGAATAGCAATAGAAATTAACAAGTAAACTTTAAGAAATGCATTTATGCAAATAAAATTCAACAAGTGGAAGCTAAACTTAATAAGTAAAGTATTAACAAGAAACAGTTCAGAATATAACTTTCAACTACTGTCTTCATCTCATGAACTAAAATATACAGTTAAATTCATACAAGAGACAACATTGTAGTTATAACAAGTGAACAAAAGAAGAAGAAGAAGTCAGGAAATTGGTACGAAACAACAAAGCTAAATGTGCACAGGTATGTTCTGTACATTCAAAAGAAACATTCATTATGCGTCTAATTGCATGCCAAGAGTAACATTGGGACAGCAGAGGACTGCTGGATCTATATGATTGTAAGCTGCTTTCATCTTTACTCTCCATTATATTTCCTATTCTGTATAAATAACAAGAAACAAAAGCCAGGAAAAATAATTACACAAAAGCACAAAAGCATAGAGGAAGGGGCAGTGAAAGCAAGGGTTAAGTTAATAAAAGTAAAATGGTTCCTCCGAAGTCGGAGAGTGTCTGCCTGCACGGCAAGGAACCACCAGTCTGCACACCAATAAGTCAGACATGGGACAACGGATACTCACGCAAACCTCAGGTCCTGTATGACATCACACTGATGTTGTCACAGGATGTCTTCATCTGACATACAGGACTTCACGCTGGAGTTCACGGCCGGCGAACACAAGCAGTCAAAGTAAAATGGAAAGTGGGAATATGAAACCATAACTGCGCTGATTTGTTTAGACTGTGTAGTGTTATATTAATTTGTCCTTCCTGTCAATACATACAGCAGTGTTGAAATAGCATTGGCAGATACCAGTGTTAATGAAACAGTGGGATTCAAAATAATCTGATTGTTGAAGTGGATAACCACATGTTAGTGGGTGGACCTGGCTATGTTTGTCAAATAGGTGTTCACATATATTACTGCATAGTTAACTCCCTATCTGACCCATGTAAGTGATGCAACATGTTTTGCAAATATTTATTTACAGCAGGACCTGCTACCCATTAGAGACTGTGATTATAAATTGCTCCCCAGTTTCTTGATCACTGAGATATCCTATATTGTACTTATTTCCATGTTTATTAGATGTGATGCATCTCTTGAGTTTCAACTTAATTTTACCCATCAGAAGGTTGTGATCTGAATCCACATTTGCACCTCTAAAAACTTGTATGTCATGCAGAGATGATCCAAATGTCCTATTAATACAGAAATTATAAATTTGATTTCCTGCATTGTGAGATACCCAAATTGCCTTGGGTATTCTTTTATGTGGACAAACACTTTCTCTCAAGACATATTGACTCACTGCTCAAATATTGGTGAATAGTATTCCATTTTTATCATTACTGCAAATACACGTTTCCCCAAGATTCCCTTGCAATCCAAGTTGCCCAATCCTGCTTGACATTCAGGTCTCCCATCAGTTTTAATATTTCCTATTCCACAGTTGTTTGAAGTCTCATATGAATTCCAGTCTGCCAGTAGATTGTCCACTGATTGGAGTCATCCACGCTCAAGATTTATAGCTGTCAGCAGAATTGACTCTAATATTAAAAATCATCATCTTCATGTGCCATGTCAATAAGTGTGGGCAGTCATGTTTTGCCATCTTACACAGTAACCAAAGTTGTGGATCAGCTCTGTGTGTTCTTGCCTCGACCATTCCATGTTGCTAAGCCATCCAGATATTTACTTCTCTGCCTTCCCCTTGTTCTTTTGCCCTCAATATTGCCAGTTGTTGCCAAATTCTTCAATTTATTTCTTCTCATAACATGTCCAAAAATTGTGACTATGTCTAATTTCTCTAATTAGTTTATGGTTTTCATTTGTTTCTTGTAGGACTCGCTCATTGGTTTTGCTTACTGTCCATGGTATTCTTTGCATTTTCCTCAGAAACCACATTTCCACTGCCATTAAATGTTTCTTAGCTTGTCTGGTCATTGTCCATGCTTCACATCCATACAAAAGCACAGATTCTATGTAGCACCTCAATACTCTGTTTCTGGTTGCAAATGACATCTTTTTATTGGTCAGTATGTTTTTCATCTTGCAAAAGGCTACCTTCACCAAAGTGATTTTTGTCCTAATCTCTTCAAGGCGCCTCCCATCACATGTTGTGACTGTTCCGAGATCAGTTCAATTCCCATTTACCTGTATATTACATTGCGGTATTTCTTTTTTCCTAGTGACGACCACATTTTGGGTCTTCTAACAATTTAATTCTAACCTTAATTGTTTACAGTGTACAACAACCGCATCTACTAAATGTTGCAGATCCTGTTCATTGTCTGCAATCAATACTGTATCATCTGCATATCTAATGTTACTGATGTTACATCCCCCAATGGTGATTCCTCTCATATCATCTAAATTTTAAAAGATATTTTCACTGTATAGGGAAACAAGATCTGAAGACATTGTACATCCCTGTCGCACACCTCTCTTAATAGGCTGATATTGACCTATTTCTTTATCAATCTTTGTGGCAGCTTATTGTTTCCTATATGTGTTTTTTACAAGTCTAAGTTCTTTCCCATTAATTTTTAGATCTGCAAACATCTTCATCATGTCGACATGTCTTACTTTATCAAAAGCCTTTATGTAGTCAATAAAGAAAAGATGTAGGTCTTTGTTTACTTATATAGAATGCTCAGTTAATGTTCTCAGCAAATACACAGCATCTACTATATCTTGCCTTCTAGGAACCCACATTGTTCTTCCCCTCTTTCAGGTTGTGTTTTCTTCTCAACTCTTTGCATGATGATATTTAGCATAATCTTTCTGATTGTGGCTAATTATACTAATTGTTCAATGTTGATCACATTCCAAGGCTCCTGTTTTCTTTGGGATTGCTTTAAATATAGAATTACATAATTCAGGAGGTAAATCTCCAGTATCATATATTATTTTCAGCACTCTGGTGACCTGGTCTATTCCATATTCTTCTAAAACATTGATCATTTCTGTTGTGATATAGTCTGGACCCGGGGTTTTGGCAGTTTTCATAAGGTTAAGAGAATTTTGAACTTCCATCTTCAAAACTGATGGTCGTTAGTATTATTCTGAATATCATACTGTTTCTCTCTTGTATTATAATAAAGATCTTTCACATAATCCGACCACACATGTAAAATCTGATCTTTTTCTATCATGATTTTGCCATCTTTGGTTTTTAAGCAACCCGTTGATGCGTATGTTCTTTTCTTGTATGTTCTTGTCGACAAATAATATATGCATATAAAATCACCTTTTACCTGATTCTTCCAGAAGACAATCTAATGGAGAATTCCCAAGTCCTACTATTTATTCACAGGTATGATTATCATCCTTCCCAGTTGGCCAGCGTTTTCTCTTCTCATCTGCTTTTCGAGAATTGATGTAAGGTATCCTAAACCAGCCGTTGGTCAGTTCACACAATAGTCCGGTTGAAAGTTTTGCCTCAGTCTCTCATTCCGTGGTGAAACGTTAACTGGGAATACCTGTTAGCATTTGTTTGATGCCAAAAACTCTCAAGCTATTACACCTTAAAGCGTCTTTCATTGGTGGATGGGTGTCATATATTTTGAAGGGAGTGGGAGATCACTGTAGTGCATGCCCCATTTCTAACAAAAGAAGTTGGGCCCCATCCTCTTCTATCTTCAATAACCCCAGAATATGACCCTCGAGTTATCTGCAGGCCTCGTCTTATTTAATTTTGTCTAGGAGATATAGATTATGGCCCTGGTGAAAATAATAAATACCAACTGGGATTCTGCCCCTTCTCCAAGGATTCTTATAGCTCTTGAGCCCCCTTTCTGTTTATCTGAGGAAAGTCTGGAGAATTTTCCCAGCCTGATTTATGTTAAGAAAGCATGGATATTGAGCAGTTGATAGACCTTGAGTCTCTCCCCCATTTTATATTCCTTCATGAGTTAATTTGGTTTTAAACAATTAAACACATCAACAAGTTTCAATAGATCTTTATGTGACTAATCGTCCCTGGAGGAAAGTGGACTCGACCAGCACATCTTTAATATCCTTCTACTATTGGGAGTATTGAATGACTTTTGTCTACATTCCGCCCTTCCGTCTTTCATACACTATATCTCTCTCTTTCTCTCTCTCTCTCTCCTTCATAACATACCCTGACAACAGTTCCTCCAACAATTAATAACCTGTTTATTGTTGAAAACTATGTCAGTTGTATGTATTGAATGTGTATCTGTAGTTGTTAATGTCTGCTAATGTGAGTGCAAGATAGGACCTTTAGACGTTATTCTTCGTAGTTTCTCCAGCATATTCAAACGGCCAAAACATCAGACATTACACATAGACATGGAACGATCTCACCCTGAATGTTCCTTTCCGGCTTGAGTCTGGGCTTAATCCAATTATTGAAAACAATTGTCAATGTT
This sequence comes from Cepaea nemoralis, assembly GCA_014155875.1. NCBI lineage: Eukaryota > Metazoa > Mollusca > Gastropoda > Stylommatophora > Helicidae > Cepaea > Cepaea nemoralis. Next base: position 587,771 of record JACEFZ010022092.1, on the reverse strand, counting down.
TTATCATCAGAAACATAATCCAATAAAGGTAAGTCACTGAAGTTCAGATATGTCCTGTTTTGGAAGGTAGTATAGTCCACCACTGAATACACATCATCACTGTATATAAATGTCTATTTCTATGTGAAATGTTCTCGTGTTCTTCAATGTTTCTTTTAGGTGATTACCTAATTGCACTCTATTTTAGCCTATTTGCTCTGCTTGAATAAAGGTCTTTCACTGAAGTTCACCAAAACATATTTCTTGGCATTCGTTATGTCACCACCTCTTATTGACTGTTTAGGTTGACTTTGTTATAGTGACATATCTTCACTGCACCTGTGAAGTGACTGATTAACGTGAATGTTCTTTCCTTTATTATCAACCCTGCTTTCTCTGTACAAAAGATGTACTGGTTTATCTTCTTTGATATGTCCAGCTGTGTAGTGGAACCTTATATATGCACTTATCCTCCTGGAATCGAAATACACTAGCGAATAACACACTAATATCCCATATTCTTTCTATCATTAGGGACGTGTATTTCTTTCCCCACTCATGAGGCATAGATCATTCAGCCCAGTTTGGAACACACACTAACTAGAAACCCCAGGTTCGGATATTTATAACGAGTGTCCAATCTTCCGGTGAGTGTTTGATCTACCATCCTCAACCCTCATCTCTTGACATATCCTGCCCATCAAAAGCGGTGAAATCACGTAGTGGTTAGTTGTTCGTTTCTCTCCGTTCCTAAGCTGTTTCCCTCGTTCATCGCTCGTCGCACTTCAAAGAAATCTATTCTTTGATCACCGTCTCCCGTTGTGTTTGTCCGGTGTCGAAGTTTCCCCCAGCGCGATCATACCGTTTCCCGTGTCCGGTCAGATCGTCAAGCAATGAACTTTGCGAACACCTGTTTCCTATTTTCATATTTGTCGGTCAATGATCTTTTATTCGTCCTCATCTCAGAATGAAGTACACGATTGTTAACCCTTCTCCGATATTGCCATTAATGTTATATTAGTTATCCAGGAATCACTAAACTGCAGTTTTTCCGTGACACTTGACAACAGGTGTACACACAAAAGATTGTGAATCACAGATAGGTTGAACTGACAAAGAAACATAAGATCAATTCCAAGTAATTATTTATTGAATGGGCCTGTGTCTTCTGGCCTGTCATGTACATTTCTATTGTGGGGTACACAAGATAAATTAGAATCATGCATATAGGACCAATATTACAAACCATCAATAAATAAGCATCAATATACATGATGTCAAAAAGTGTGAAAACATGGTAAACAATTGAATGTTGTACATGTTAAGTGTGGTGATAGTGAAATCAACATTTATGTATCAGTTCCTGAAACTGAGTGTTGTGTGTTCCTAAAAGAAAGGTACCCTTGTGATGGGAGATTTGGATAAGCCTGGGTCCATTGACTGATGGATCCACTCCAGTTCTGCCCATGACCAAGTCTTCTTCCATCTCAAGTGTGGGTCATCTCTTTCTCTCTCTGGGATCTGGTTTGGTTGGTTGGTCAGTTGGTTGCCAGCTGGTTGGTTGTGGGTTGCCAACTGGGTTGCCAATGGGTTGCCACCAAGATTTCACTGTGTAAGATTCACATAAACATATACAATCTTCCCAATACAATAATCTAGAAGTAGGCAAAAGAAACCTAAATTCCTGAAGTAGGAACTAGTTCCCCCACCTCCCTTCTTTTCTCTAATCTAGTGTTGGGTTAATTTGGGGTGGTCAGAGTTTATCACACTGTGTACACCTTGTCTCAGTTGGTTCCTGCTGTATGTAAGTTCTCATGGGACCTGGGGTCAGTGAGACGTGTACAGTAAGACAGTGACAAGAGTGAGGAGGTGTCAAGATGCATGTAAATAAATGTCATATATTTATAACATTTCTATCACTCAATTGTGTTTGTAGTGTGTATAAATGATTCTGTGTTTTCCCAATTAACCAACTTCTTCTTCTTCTGTGTATAATAACTCCTCTCCCATTATCTGTTGTTGTTGTGTTGAGTGTTGGGTTGTGTGTGGTTGTGTTTGTTAAGTTGTGTTGAGTAATGAGTTAAGTTCACTTCTGATGGTGGAGTTTCGTGAAGCACAACTCTTCTGATGTAATGCAGTTCATAAGTGCCCTTATCTAATTAAATTTTGACACAAATATAAATATTTATTCCATCAAACCCTATTTATTCAATAGATGAAGCAGAAAGGAAAGATTTATTTCTCTTTCAGCTTTCTAGTTTGTAAATAGGCATAGATAAGTCTGTTTTAGAACAAGGCACTTGTTCTAGTACACGAACTGTCATTTTAGCTGTAGATAGTAATAGCATTTTTAACAGTGTTTCTGCTGAAATGCACAAGATTGCTTTAGAATCATCACTTTGTACAGTTGTTTAGAATAGAATGTAGTATTATTATGCACTTCTTAAAGTTAATAATTATCTTTAAGAATATCAGAGATTGCAGTATTCGAAGAGAGTAGTAGATTGTCAGTTAGCCCGGGAATCGGCTCTGCTGGTCAGAATGGAACAGTCAAACATTTTTCACTTCAGAGGTTTTAATTTATAATAATATATTTCAATTGACATTACAAACACTGAATACCATTTCTGGGCCTTTGATACATCAGGTCATCAGTTCAATCTAAGGACTAACAAGCTCACCTGGAATCCAGACATTCTGCCGTCCTTATTTGAAAATTTGGTCACACTTGCTTTCACGTCTGATCGTCAGGCATGTTGTAGGAAGAGTGCGCTAATTAACATATGCTAAACAGGCGTTTCACGCGGAAGCGGTGTCACATGTCTGTTGTGTCCAATGGTCTCCTGAGTTTTGGCTGATGAAATGTTTCTTAGAATTGACGTCATCTTCTGTCAATTGTTCAAGTTTCAGTTTGATGTGATGTTAATTTAGCCGTTCTGGTTTCAGTTTGCTCCTGTAGTCAATTTGTTATATATTTTCTCCTCTTTTGCGTGTAGTCTTGTAAACTGAATAATGGTGGTTAGCGTTATGCCACAATGGGTGCCGTGCATATGGAGTCCAATTTGAGATTTTTGGTCATATAGAAACCAGGCGGCGTTCGCTTTGTGCAAGGGCAGTTCTGCTAGCGCAATTTTGTGTCATAGATTTTGAAATGCTGAGGAGTATAGTTTTATTTGCCTATTTTTTCATTCTTCCTTAATTCCATCTTTGTTGTAGAATAAGAGATTCATTCAGGTGTTATCTTAAGCATTCCATCACACTAATAATGGTGACGCAATGAAGGACATTAAAAGACGAATATCTATTGCTCTTCAGAAATAAAACAATTTAATAGCACAACTCTGAAACAAGTTTAAGAATTCAAATATCTTGGAAGTATGATCACAGAATTTGGCTGATTGGATAGAGAAATTGAAATTAGATGTCAAAAAGCTAGTGCACTTACATATCAACTATCACTCTTACTGAAACATCCAAATATACCCATTTCCGCAAAACGTCAAATAATAAACAGCATATTCACATCAAACCCTATGCTACCAATCTCAAACTTGGACTTTATGCAAATCACACTTTCGCAAAATCAACACCTGTGAGATGAGATGCCCGAGGAGAGCTGCCAACTTAACAATCCGAGACCAAGTAAGAAATGCTGTTATCAGACAGACAGTCGGATCAACACCTTGTGCCACATTTATTGAAATATAGAAGATCAAGTGGTTTGGCCATGTCATTAGAATGCAACACCAATAACTTCCATCACAGGCCTTACATCAAAGATCATCTGTGACGAGACCAAGAGGGCGTCCAAGATGAAAATGGATTGACGACATCAAAGACATTGTACAATCACACGGAGTAACACTATCCAGTGCCACCGGAGCGCAAATTATTCCTCCCCACGACGCTTGACGGCAGAAGTGGAAGATGATGATGATAATGATGATTAATTATGAATACTTCTTGCATTTCTTGAAGGCATTCTCCAAATCATTATAAAATCCATCGATGCTGTCACCACTGCTGTCTCTTGTTGGTGCATAAACATATATGATGTTAAGATCACAAGGTATGCCACTCAACTTTACTAGTAATATTCTATCTGGCACAGTCCAATATCCTTTGATAGATTTTGATCTCTCCATATTCATTGTAAGTGCTAGCCCTCGCTGTTTTTTTCTCTCCACCAGAAGGATTATGTTATATTCCTCGGATGTTATCATGCCCATTGCTTGCTTTCCTTGTGGTCTCACATTTACCTAAGATGTTAATATTCAGTCTTTTCATTTCTTTCTTGATATTATCCAGTTTACCATCCCCATTCATGTTCCAACTTTAAATGTTGTTAATCTTTTGCACCCTTGCTGGAGTCTGGAGTCACCTTGTGCACATGACTACCCCTACCTGGCTAGGCTCCTCATATGGAGCACCCATTTATGCCATTCCTCTGCTACTCTAATGAACGAAACATGTCTGTCTTGGCATTTGTAAAGAAGGTGATTTGTCATTGATTTCCTTACCAGCAGTGACCAAACTGGTCGATGACCATAGCCTTTTTCTCCAAAAATGAGATTCTCTGCCTACTGTTGTAAAATTTAAGATCATAACCTACAACTATCTGTTGACTGCTCTACAACTTCATCCACCATCTGTATGCATGCCTTCACGTGACCCTGGAGGGGGGAGGGGAGGGAGGGAAGTAAATTGCTACTCCACCTTGCCCAAGGGTGTCCCGTAGGCTAACTGAGGGATGGAGGCACCATACTACTCCTTTGATTGAGGAAACCACTATCCCGCGATCCCAAAATTACATTTACACACAGTGAATGAATTGCCAGAAATCATGAGTTAGATAGTCAGCTTTACTAGATCACGATAACAAGTAACAAACAGTTACACACAGGGGTGCCAAGTTTCACACAATCCCAGTCTGCCCATAGATTGTCCGCTGATTAGATTCATTAACACTGAAGATTTACAGCTATCAGCAGATGTAACTCTTAAAGAATGTAAAGGTTTGCGCATAATTTTTGTGTGTGTTTTGTTTTTGCCTTAGTTTCAGTTTGCTTTTTAAAATCAAGAGTTAATTATTTCCGTTGTTTTCAAAACTATATCAATATTATAAGTGGTAATGAATGGAATATATAACCATGTATAACCAAAACAAAATGAAACATAAATTTGAGTAGAAGAGCTCTCATCAAGAACACTTGAATTTTAAAATTTTACAATGGATTTGGAAATGCTATTTGACAGGTCTTCGTCTTCAAAGAGCATTCACTGTATTTGAGAAATGCTGCAAGTATCAGAGAAACAACTTTTATTAACCTTATGAATGCTTTTGCTGCTTGCATACATGTGTGCTATTTACTGTTGATATGTATGTGTTTGTAATTGTGTGTCTGTTTATATTCTATAACTGATTTCACTAATACGTTTACATTAAAATTAACCAAATATAATTTTTAAAAATAATGTTATGTTGAACGTTGTTGCTGCAGAAGAGAGTGAGTATTGGACCCTTTTACACCCCTTGAGGTTTATTAGGTATGTGATTTGTATAGACCAGTCAGCACTCCATTTCTGATGTGGTCAGTATCATACTGGCTGCCTTTACTTCCCAGGATGTTTGCTGGTACCCATTTGTAAAGGCTGCTGGCTGGGGAATCAAACACATGACTACCAGACCTGCAGGCAAGCATGAATTAAACAAACATTGTCTCTGAGCATTTCCCTGCTATGGGTCTGTGATGTGAAGGTACCATGACTTGTTTGTTAGCCTGAGAGCAAGGAGAAAAAGGTGGCCACTCTTTCCCTCACTCTGGCAAGCGATGAGCCCAAGCACCGTAAATGCATCTGACCATGCTTATGACATTACCAGTGCATTTCACCCAAGCCTGCTAGCCACTGCGCTATTGCAGATACCCTTTAAAATTTTTAAGTTATAATGCTATGTATAAATATAATATAAATAATGTCACCATAAAAATAATACATTATTACAGAAAACCTGAAATAGGAGAATGGGTGTGTTTGTTCAAGAAAAAGGCACAAACAATGCTAAATGCACTCTGGGAACACTAATTGAGAATAGCATTTAAATGCAGACAGATTTAAATGTGGGCTTTGTAAATTATTTGAAAATGTTTGATAGAGTACAACAATCAAAATGCTGGAAGCAATAGATAGATATACTTTGAATAGATTTAAGGACTATAAAATATGTATTGGTAGCAGACAGCATCTGTATGTATTTATGGTCAGATTGGTCCAGCTATTCAAATGAAACAAGGTGTCAGGCAGGGCCACATTCTTTCATCAGATATCTTTTCTGTGTACACGAGCTTATTGTGAAATCCGTCAGAGATAAACCATATTTGAAGGTTGTTATGCTGATGGAAAAATGCTTTTAGCAAGAAATGAAAATGAGTTGTCAAAATGGATAAATGTCACATCCACCGAAAATGAAAAGAAAGAACACGAAAGCAAAAGTTACAATCACCACCAAGAAAAATAAATAATAAGACAAACTCAGTAACTCTAAAACAAGAAGACAAATTTAATTATGAGGAGGCTTAAAATGAAAACCTTAAAAGTGTGATGGAAATTACAATAACCATGCCATGTCTTGTAACCTGTCAATACTGTTTAGGATATCAGTATTAAGCCTATGACATCAAGGTGCAGATGAATACAGTGACGTCATGAGAACAGTTTACAGATGGCCGCCCCACTTTTGACATGCACAAATTATGACCAGTGTTCAGTTATCCGCTTCTTGATAAGTGAAGGGGTGAAACCTTTAGAAATTCATCGGTGAATGAAGGTTCAGTGTAGTAATGCTTGCCTGTCAGTCCAGCAAGTGTCTGAGTGGAGTAGGAAGTTTTACAACAGTGTGACTTCTGTGACACTGTTTACAACCAGGTCAGGTACACAGAGTAGTAACACCAGAGTCAATTTTTCTACAAGAATCCAAGCACTTTATCGGTGCTAGAGAACTTGGATTGAACGCTGCGGTGACTACATCGAAAAATGATTCATTTGTTCTTTACTTTATTAGAATATATTCACCAAACAAAACAAAAAACTTTTAGGGTTTTCATTTGAAGCCCCCTCATATTTAGGGTCAGTGGTAACAAAAGGTGGGAGAAGTAACACAGAGGCAGCATGCAGAATAATCAGAACAAGTTCCATCAGATGACAAATTGCTTATAGCAAGAAATGAATTGCAGCTTCAGACTGACTTGATGATGATGAGATGTTTGCTCTATTATCTAAACGATGCAGCTAATACAAAGATTCTGTAATCTTTCTGTAATCATTCAGAAACAGATTTCATGTTCTGTTTAAGTGCTCTTATTTATATGAATTTTGAAATGCACTTTTATTGCAGTGATGAATCATTGTGGTGATAATAATGGTGGCTGCTCACATTTATGTCTTCCTGTGCCGCAAGTCAAGAAAAGTCATGTGCCAAAACGGTCTGAATGTGCATGTCCTGATCACATGATTTTAGATCACTTCAGCTGCAAGCAGTGTGAGTAATGTACTGTATGACTGCTGTAAAATATTGTATTGAAAGAAATAATCATGTTAATTGTTTTGTTAACACTAACATGGGCTGTATTGTATGACCTTAAATGTAAGTATGAAGTCTCACTTGTATAGGTGCTAGTGCACTCATCTGCTGTCCAATGGTCCTGAGTTCCAATTCCTCACAGGACGAGACTTTGCGATGATCAAATGGCTATGGTCTCAACCCAACCTCAGACAATTTTCCTGAAGGTAAGATGGCTGGTATGATACTGACCACCCCATACACCAGTTGCCATTTGGTCAAGAAATTATGCAACAAACACCATATCCCCAGTGTGCAATAATGACATGGAAATGAACTTCTTAATTTCACATTTCTACGTTTTTAGAAATGTGACGACAGTCATCATCATTATCATCAAGTTCTTCGCCAACTGGAGTGAACAACCATGATACTCCACAACTCTCTTTCTCTAGTCTATCAATTAATGCACTGACATTGCTTCATATCATAATGTATTACAATTCATCTCTTTTTTCCCCACTGACTTTCATCCATTATGATTACCAGTTGTTGCACAACATTCCAGTTATGCAACTGTGCTAGGAGGACGAAGACCATATAATCACTGTTGAGACAATACATGCAATGCTCAGTAAATCAGCAGCACTGCCCCAGGCCCTGACAACATCCGATTTGGCGATCTACTAACAGTGTCTGATGACATGGAAGAACTGGCAAGGGAATTCAACACCAATATCCAAAGTGGCCAGATCAAAGATGAATGGCTACACAGATACTTGTTACTGCTGCTGAAGCTGGACAAAGATAGACCTGTGGGTATAGAATTATAATGATGTCAGTCATGTCTGCAATCTTACCAATATCAATCCAGGCAGGGAATGTGTGCCTGTGTCTCCAGTGTCATGCTTGGCAGGAGGTGCAGAGAGCAGAATCCTGTTGATATCAATACAGAGGGAAAAGAAAGAAAAAGCAGCGGCTGCAGCAGGATATAACAATATGAATTGGAAACAAATAGTTACATTAAACTCCTACGAGAAGAAACGTACTAAACATCAACAACGTTGCACATACCTTACAAGGAGATCCATCTTATCGCGAAATACAGGTGAAAATCCGAAATCAGAAGCACTCAATCTTATATATAAAAAAGGATGTGTGTGTGTATGTCCTTTATGCGTTCGCAAACGGTCCATCCGATTGCGATGAAATTTTCTACACGTCTTCCTCTCATTTTTGCGCTGCCAACTGTGATATTTTTTTAGTGTAAAATCGGCTACTTACTTAATATTATTTAATTTTTCATTTTTCATTATAATTTCTATATAGCAAGGGGACTTAACTCTAGAAAAATTATTTCAAGGGGCATAACTTTTAATAACTTTTCTGTATACCTTATAGTCATATTGTTGCATCGTTTTCAAAGATTTATAAACTCTTTGTCTATAGTTATGTACAGGCATATGAGTTATAATAAATAATGATACAATCTTTAAGGCATTTTCAAAGTTTTCATAAAAATAATGCATAACATTGTAACTCATCTTTTTATGCTTAAGAAGTTATCTACAGTCATGTAGGTGATTAAAAACAGTTTTCATTAAAAATAATGGATGGTGTGTGGAAGGACATTCTTTTAAGTTACTTTTTTGTTGTTGTATGAATTTAATGAGACGCTCCCCGCCAGGAGCTGGGCGAAGCCACGCCGGGTCAGATAGATAGACAGACCCACCTTTTCGCTGCAGTTATCTACAGACATATGCATTATAATCCTCCTCCTCCTCCTCTCCCCTCCTCCTCCTCCTACCCTCTTCCTCTTCGCCTCCCCCTCCTCCCTCTCCCTCCTCCTCCCTCTTTCTCCTCCTCCCTCTTCCTCCTCCTTCCTACTCCTCCTCCCTCTTCCTACTTCCTCCCTCCTCCTCCTTCCTCCTCCTCCTCCCTCCTCCTCCCTCTTCCTCTTCCTACCTCCTCGCCCTCCTCCCTCCTCCTAATCACTCCTCTTCCTTCCTCCTCCCTTCTCTTCCTCTCTCCTCCTATTCCCTCCTCCTCCCTCCTCCTCCTTCTCCTCCCTCTTCCTCCTACCTCCTCCTCCTCCCTCCTCCTCCCTCCTCCTCCACCCTCCTCCTCATCCCTCCTCCTCATCCCTCCTCCCTTCTCCTCCTCCCTCCTCATCCTCTCTCCTCCTCCCTCTACCTCCTCCCTCCTCCTCCCTCTACCTCCTTCCTCCTCCCTCTTCCTCACCCTCCCTCCCCCTCCTCCCCCTCCTCCTCCCTCCTCATCCTCCCTCCTCCCTCTTCCTCCTCCCTCCTCCTCCTAATCCCTCCTCCCTCCTCCCTCCTCCTCCTCCTCACCCTCCCTCTTCCTCCTCCCTCTTCCTCCCCTCCCTCCTCCCTCCTCCTCCTCTCTCCTCCTCCTTCCTCCTCCCTCCTCCTCCCTCTCCCTCTTTCCTCCTCCTCCTCCCTCTACATCCTCCTCCTCCCTCCTCATCCTCCCTCCTCTTCCCTCCTCCTTCCTCCTCCTCCCTTTACCTCCATCCTCCCTCCTCCTCCTTCCCCTTCCTCCCTCTTCATCCCCCTCCCTCCTCCTCTCCCCTCCTCCTCCCTCCTCCTCCTCCCCCTCCTTCCTCCTCCTCCTCCCTCTCCCTCCTCCCTCTCCCTCCTCCTCTTCCTTCCTCCTCCTCCGCCTTCCTCCTCCTCGCTCCTCCACCTCCCTCATCCTCCCTCCTCCCTCCTCCTCCTCCTCCCCCTTATATGGGAACGAGAACCGGAGCATGGGCCGAATATGAATTAAATGAGACAGACAGATAGTCGGGAACTGGAACTTATATGACTACTTATATGAATTAAATGAGATGCTCCCCATCAGGGACTGGGCGAGGCCAGACAGACAGACAGACAGACAGACAGACAGATAGATAGACGGGAACGGGAACTTATATGACTACTTATATGAATTAAATGAGATGCTCCCCACCAGGGACTGGGCGAAGCTGGGCCGGGTCAGCTAGTAAATATATAAAATGAATAATAAAATAAAATAAAATAACCTACACACAAACACGTACAATACGACACACAGGACTACCGACGTTTCGATTCTCAGAATCTTTGTCAAGGACACCACAGATAGCTAACACAATGAAATACAGCAAAAAAAAAAATAAAAACACGACCTATCCCTATGCCATGTGGGGCAGAAAAGGCCCCTTTTCTGACCCACATGGCATAGGATAGGTCGTGTGTTGTTTTTTTTTTGTTTTTTTTTTTGTTGTTGTTGCTGTATTTCATTGTGTTAGCTATCTGTGGTGTCCTTGACAAAGATTCTGAGAATCGAAACGTCGGTAGTCCTCTGTGTCGTATTGTACGCGTTTGTGTGTAGTTTATTTTATTTTATTTTATTATTCATTTTATATATTTATTGAGTGCTTCTGATTTAGGATTTTCACCTGTATTTCGTGATAAGATGGATCTCCTTGTAAGGTATGTGCAACGTTGTTGATGTTTAGTACGTTTCTTCTCTCAGGAGTTTAATATACCTATTTGTTTCCAATTCAATACAGAGGACAATATGCTCAAGAGTGAAAATTCAGATGGTTCCAATGTGGTTATCTATACTGATGGATCTGTTATACAGCAGCAGATAAGTTCAAGAGCATTCACGGCATGCTTAGCGTGCCAAGCTATTCAAGAAGTCAGTGGTGCCCACTCTATGTCCACTGGCAGCATGATATGAAGGTGATGACAGTGACACAAGATTTCATATGGCTGGAGTCACAGAATTTTACTCATGTTTGTGTCCTGGATGATTGAATGGGCATGATCTGAATGGTCGAGTTGGGTTCTATATGCAGACAGTGGATTGAATCACTGCGGAGGTCTACTGTTTGAAGAGTCACTTTCATCTTCATCCCAGGACATGCAGGAGTTAAGGGAAGTGAACGAGTTGATAAACTTATTTGCTCTGCATCCATTGCCGAAGAGCCAGATAATGGATCATACCAATATTATCAATGCCCTTAAAGAGATGTGAAAAGTGGAGGACTTTTACACCAGTAAATCCACATTTTGTCTTGAATGAGAGATTTGGAAGTACGAATTGGCACAGCCAGACATGAGAAGCACATCAGGAGAATGAGGGGTCTCGTCTTCCAAAACAGAACTGGCACTATTAGTCACCGGATACTGATGCATGTGTTGGAGGGGAGGTTCTGAGAACCTGTGGACATGTCCAGTAAGCAAGGATGATATCCCAACTAACAAACTTACCAATTTGTTTTGTCAAATGACATAGCCAGAGAATGGTCAATGCCTGCTTATGATGTTTGTGACTTGTTTTCTGTGTGTATTGGCCTACTTTTCTTCTTCATCATACCCCTTCGGACGTCAGCATGAATATATCCAAAGAACATAGCAGTCAGTTTGAGCTAGTTGACATTTCCATAGAACTTGTTCTCAAAATGAGTGGGTGTAGACCAAAATAGTTTTCTTTGTTTTGCACATATTGGAACACCCTTCAACAAATGTTTAACTTCATATGGTCTGTTTTAAACACCTTCATTTTGATTATGTTTGACATTAATTCATAGGATGATATTTGTGTGGCTCCATGAGAATGTCATGTTATGTTGGCAATGAATTCTATTGAGGGATATGTAAGGTAGTATTTGTGTGTTAAAGAAGATCATGACAGTACTTTTATAGTATATGTTCCAGTGTCTTTATGTCTTCAGTTGATGAAACTATGACTACCATGAAAATGCAGCAGAAATATACAGACACCATTAGCTCTAATCGTCCTCAGTCCTCTGAACCTGTGTCAAGCCACAAAGAAGCAACAACTATAAAATCACAGGTTATTCTAGACACAGCTGTCAATACAAGTTATGTTGAGACTTTGGAGGAAAAAGAGAGCGTTGGTTTTATTGCTGGAATTGTTATTATAATTTTGATTGTTACTGGACTCCTTACATTTATGGTGAGTAGATTTGTTTTATATACATATAAAACCATATTTCAAACATAGTGAGCACTATTTTGTACTCTAATCGTCTCTTCGAGTTACATCCATACTATTTATAAAGTAATTGTTCTCTGTAGAGCATATTTTGAGAGTAAACTCAAATAAGAAACAGTAAACAATGTAGACAGATATAGATAACATCAGGTCAGTACACGGGTTGTGTAAAATGGCGCATATAAATGTGCCGGAAAGGAATGAGGTGTTTATACGGGCTTTCGCTAGTGGGTATTTTTCAATATTACCCGAAAAGGTACGGCATTTCACAAAGCCGCCCATATAATCCTCTGGTTTAACCAGTTCTTTCCTCAAACCGATTAATGTACTCCCGCTGTCCAGTAAACATTGGCATGGCTGATCATTCACCATGGCATTGTGGAAAACTAAGTTGCCTCTGGAGGCAATGGCTGCATTGGCGTTCTTGCTAGAGCAAGGTACAATATGCCCACATTTAAGTATCCCATCATTGTGGAAATGGTTACAAGTATCACAGTTATCAAAATTTAAAATATCCATTGCAGCTGACACACTTTCACACTTATTGAATGGTAAATCTTCGTTATTCACACTTTCATGCTCACTCTCACTTCCAGACGAGGTATCAACAAGTACCGCATTGCTGGCTCTCAAACTCTGTCGCCTCGGGCATCTGGAAGAATAGTGCCCGTACGAGAGGCAAAAGAAGCATTTAACAGCACGTTTATATGCTGTTCTTTTGTTCTCCTGCTTCTTAATCATCTTTTCCAGGTGTGACGAGTAAGAAGGATTTTTATCGCACATAGAATATTCATGATGGAAAAACCGACAGTATATGCACTGTGGTGGCTTTGATTTTTGTCTATCTTTAGTCTGGAATGATTTTTGACTAGGAAATTTCTTTGTCTCACTTTTGGCAAATGCCACAATTTCTGATTCATCAATAGATGTTTTAAAAATCTCTCTATTAGAGGAAAAATACGCTGAACCACGCTTGTCAAGTTGTTCAATCGATTCAATATCGGCTTGTTGTAAGAACTTGGCGAAGGGTGTTGGGACTGTGGAAATAATTTTGTCCATCACCACTAGGTCTTTTAATTTTTCAAAACTTTTCCCTATCTTTGCCGTGTTCAGCCATCTATTGAAAACACTCTGGACATTTGAAATATAGTCTATGAAAGTTTCTGTAGCCTTTGATCTTAGCTTGGAAAACTGAATCTGATATCCAGGCGCGTCAAGCAAAAAGTGTTGCATGATACGATCATGTATGTACTGGTAGTTACTTCTTAGTTCAGGTGGAATTGACCCTATTACCTTCAAGGGCTCCCCACAAAGATTCTTCATATAGATCATTGCCCAATCCTCGACCGGCACCTTTTGGAACTTGAGTTGAAACTTGACATTTTCCATCCAAGCAGAGATCGAATCACCTTGGCAATAGGGTTTGACTAATCCTTTGTACTTATGGAATTTGTTCTCTTCCTCGTGACTCTTCAATTTATTGCTAGCAATCTGAGCATGGGAGTCAATCTCCAATTCTTTGATTTTTAGCTGTATCTGTAACTCTATCTCTTTAAGTTTGGTTGTTTCAGCTATTTCTTTCTGTTTGGTGGCTTCGTTTAATTCTATCTCTTTTAGTCTGGTTGTTTCTGCCATTTCTTTCTGTTTGGTGGCTTCACTTAATTCTATCTCTTTCAGTCTGGTTGTTTCAGCTATTTCTTTCTGTTTGGTGGCTTCGTTTAATTCTATCTCTTTTAGTCTGGTTGTTTCTGCCATTTCTGCCAGCTCCTTCTGATGATGTCTTTCTTGCACCCGTTCATCTCTCTCAGAATCTTTTGCTTCTTTATACTTTCGTTCTGCCCATTCTTCTAATTTATCAGCAGTCAATCCCATTTCTTTCCCCGCTTTAACAAAATCACTAAGTGTTGACATTTTTGCTGATTATTTGTTATACACCAGTGGCAATGAGAACACAAGTATTGAAATTTATCTAATAATTTATAGTACAATCTGAAACAAAATAAGATGCCGAATTAATATTGCTCAATCAAAACTATAATTGTACTCATCTGATTTCGCACTCAGCTTGATTCTTGGACTGTTTCACTTCCTTTGCTTTTGTACTGTATCTCTGCTCGCTTCTAAGTTACAACCTAGTCTGCAGAGCAGCAACAATTAATACACAATAATTTACTGGATAATACGATGTTAATTATGTCTTAATTCCTTTAGAATGGGAGATGGAAATGTGGTATGGATGATGTGAAAATATGAATGATTGAATGACTGAATGAATGATTTGTCGATCGTCTGTCTTATGTCGTCTTGTCTTTAGTTTGTCGTTTGCAGACTGTGCTACACATATTAGGGAGGATCTCTTCTGTTTGAATTTATTTATCACTTTACTTTCTTTTTTCTTGAGTAATCTCTCAATATACATTTTTCATTCTAATAGTGCTTTCTTCAATTCTATTGATGAAATTTCATGTGTGATTTTCAAATATTATTTTCTATAGCAACAATTTTGATATCAAATTATTGTTGTCGTTGGTAGTAACGAGACTACGTTATGACATCATAATGTTACTATAACAAATATCGAATATAACAGTTGCAATATGGGTCGGTTCTCAAAACATTTTTGAACACCCGAATATTTTAGAATATTTCGCTGGGTACTTTTTTAATTGATGTTTCTGACATCAGAGTGTTACTGTAGGCACTTTATGAATAAAGGCCCACTTCTGACACCAGAATAATCCCGCCTGTCAACAACCTAGTTTTAGACAGGCATACAGGGATTCTTCATTTGTACCGCACGAATATCAACTCGTAGGTGTACAAAGGGAATAATTCGCTTTATTGCGTACTGATACATTTCGCTTCACAAGCTTACATGAACAATTCACATATCATCAACATGGTATCACAATCAATACAGCAATAATATTTCTAAGCACAATTCTCTAACTGTCCTAAGTTAAGTCACGATCCTACTGTGCCCTAACAACGACACAGTGGGCAGAGCAAATATAACGATCTGTCTCCTAAGCTGTCCAGTCCCCCGTCTGCCTAATCTTAGCAGCGTTGGTCAGCTTGCTGGCTTGTGAACCCTCGTGCGTTCGCACTATTGCGTGCGTTGTTACTTTGCACGCAGTTCGGCAGCCTGTCACTAGTTCTAGTATTCTAGTTAAGGCTGTTTACGGGTACTTCCCGTGTTTAACTAACTTGGGAGTAAATCCCTGTCATGTCCTACAATGTCCTCTTGTTGACACTTGCGTGTCCTGTTGGATAACTACTTAATAGTTCTATTCTCTACTTCTGTCCCCTGAATCTCTAATCCCTGTTCAGGGATGTTCTATTTATCCTATCTTTGTCTTATCCCTAAGTTCTATCCTTCTATTACTTCTGTCCTCTCATCCAGCATCTTGACAGTGTGGTCTTTGCCAGGCTTTGGCAATGGAATCAGATAGCTGCACTCCCTATACTGTTGTTGTACATGTCTGCTAGTTTCTCTAGCTCGTTGTCGGTACACCTATTGATGTAGTCGTATCTTATGCCATCTGGCCCTGGAGCACCGTTTTTTGATCGCCGAAGCACAGCCTTGGTCTCTTTTATTGTCACTGTGTCTTCATCCAAAATGTTCTGGGCCTTGCATCTGTCTTAGGTAATCACCTTGGCAAGATTTCAGCCTCTCATGTCTGTCTGGTTGCTCTGCTTTAGATAGCGTTCGAAGAGGGCTTCGCCCTTGTTCTCATCAGTCCTATGCCAGATGAGATCAGCACCTTGGAAGTCAGAAAATGGCATTTTGCCATTTCCTTACAGTACTGCGCTTATCCACCCAGGCCTTCTCCACCTCAAAATTCACCAAGCTGGCTGCTCTCAGATTTTTTTCCTGACCTGAAGCTTTCTGCGCTTGTCGCGCCTTATTTTGCTCACCACATCTTTCCCTTTACTGTCATACTGGAAAGTTTTGACCATTGACTTGTGCTGCCTGGTTCTTCCTTTCTCCACCAATATGCTGCAAGGATGGTGGCCGCTGCCGTGGTACCCCAGGACGCCCCATCTACACACTGTAGTGAGTGAAGGAGGAACCAACGCCAGATCAATAGCACTGTCCTCATCACCTGGACGGCTTGCTGCCTGTTGACACAGCCACTGCTGATACAAACCAGGTCAATGGTTTCAAGTGCTGTCTCGAGCTCCTCCCCCTGTGTGTTGGAGGAAATGTTTCCCCATGATCTGCCTTTGGCGTTGAAATCTCCACAGAAAATAACATTTCACTCGTGACATAATGTCACTTTAAGCACTGCCACTTCTGGGAATCCACACTCACGTTATGGGCATAAACATTAAACCAACACGAATGGTAGACTGGATTGAACTCTAACTGCCTGTATTTGTATGTCATCACTGCTCCAACTGGACATGTCTAGCTCTGAAGTCACCATACTGTCGCGAATGAGAATCGCCATTCTTAGATAGTCGCCCATTTGAGTCTAAAATGTCTTACCCCACCTCGTATGCTTTGCCGTTTACGGCCCTCGTCCTGGCACACAAATTACACGCAAGAGATGAAAATATCCATCTCCTACGCAAAACAAGGAACGGTCACAAAACAACACAACCGTCCATCGTCATCTTTACCGGATGTACAAAAACTGCAAATAAATACAGAATTACATAATTCAGAAGGTATTTCTCCGGTATCATATATTGTGTTCAGCAGTCTTCTTCTAAAGCATTAATCATTTCTGTTGTGATGTTATCTGAACCGGGGGTCTCTACAATTCAACCCAGACTTTGTGCTATAGAGAGACATAACTCAATCCCTGATCCCCTTCATGAGTGTAGTTATTGTGTCTTTTTGAAGCACAATTAACAAACTAGTACAATGTAACAAACTATAGTCTGTCAAAACAGCAAGGAACCAGTGAATGTATATATTTTTCAGCGCCAAAACAAAAAGTAGGTTTGGACCAAACTAAAATTTGTGGTAGAAAATGGGAGGTAGATGTGTCACAGTTATGACTTAAAAGTTGTTAATATTGTAGCTATGTTTTATTATATATCAAATTAAATGGGATATTGATATTTTAACTTTAATTTGAAAAAAAAAAATAATTTAAATAATGTTAAACTATAATTTAATATTGTTTCAAATGATAATCTGATGTAAATGGATGAGGTCAAGAACTAGTGGGTGTTGCCATTTCTGAAATCAGAAAATTAAAAACAATTTAAAAGAAATTACTACCAAATTTGGCATCAACATGACTGTTTGTTTCTGATCAAATAGAAAGAAATAAGTTTCTCTAGTGTAAATTTCCATTTACTTGACAGTAAAATTGCAGACGATACGGAAAAAGAAACACATGATTGATTGATTGATTGATTGATTGATTGAGGAACCGACATCACAGCAATCGGGGCAGTCCCATAAGCGCTCAGTCTCCATCCTCAGCAGCAAGCGAAGAGTTCAAACACCAATAGTACCAGTAGCAATCTGTGTATCTTAGTGTCGAGCATCGGCCAGATCCCCTCGTCACTCCACGCTATCTCATTCTTGCCAGACCATGGTGATCCATTTGCTCCTCCGAGGTGTACACGTGCTCCCACAAGGCCGCTACCATGTCTGCCTTGTCATGCATCAATACTCCACCAAGTTTTGCAGAGCCAGCCAATCTGTCCACTGTTCATTCCCCAGCACACCCCGGAGAAAAGATCCAGGTGATGCTTGCCACCCGTGATCTCCGAAGCAAAGCAAGCCACTCTGCCCGAAGCTTGCCTCTCCTCACCTTCCTCAGCATGCTTTCTGAGTCAGTTACAATCACGATGTGTGTGTGTATCGTATTCTCGATCCAGCGGAAAGCTGCACTGACCGCCTCCACCTCCATTCTTAAGCTAGATGTTGTGGTGTCATATGCCAGGCTCTCCGCACCAAACGTTGACCATTAGCTTTTGCTAAGAACCCCCAGGCACTTCTCCTACCTCTCAAAACCGACTCATCTGTGTAGATAATCACATCACCCGAGTGAGCATTATCCTGAATTAGTTGCTGGATTTCCACTTCCGTGGCCCCTGCTGGCCACTCCCTGCACTCCCGGCTCAATGTGATTATAACTCTGCACAAGTCTGACTGCTCCGCTGTCACTCTGACCCACTCCTCTCCTCACCTAATGTTCTCCAAGAGGCACACCTGTCTGATCATATCCTCCGCCTGAGCCATCCATGATTTCCCTCTTATCAGTCGTTGACCCTTAACGGCGTCCAGTGCCTCATGCAACGGGTGATCTGTGTCTGCAGATACTCTGAGGTATGCCTTCGCCTGCATCACCTTGAGCCTACCAGCAACAGTCGGCAGACCAAGGATGTAACTCATACACACTACTGGGGTGTCTCTGGTGCATTCCAGAATGACCCGCATAGCTTCGTTCTGTATGCTCTCTAATTTCACCAGCTGACTCTTTGAGACAGTGAGCAGTCCTAGTCCATAATCAATCACTTAGTTAGTTAGTCGACAGATCATCCTCATTGCACATCGAACCATTCAGTCCATAAGTGCTCGGATCCCCTCCTCAGCAAATCCCGCAGCGTGTAGCGGCTAACGACGCCAGTTCTGTGTTGGTTTATCAATCTTCTTTGGCTTCCTGCGTAGTGTTCTTGTTTGGCCACCCCTCTTTTAATTTGCTGCTCCCGCAGTCTGGCCATTGTTGTAGATTCACAGTCATCACTTGGTTCTCGCAAAAGTCTCACTTCTCGTAGAGCATTCAGAATGTCAGCCTGGTCCATGGCGCGTCCGCCCTCCACAGTAGCCTCACCTGCGAGCTTGTCAGCCCGCTCATTTCCTTGTACTCCCGCATGACCTGGCACGAAGATGAAACTAATCTTTGCCAGCCGAGACCTCTTCAGAGGCAGCAACCATTCTCTTCGGATCGACCCCTCCTCTATCCTCTTGATCATGTTCATTGAGTCGCTAAGGAAACAAGCCCTAGTGAATGTCTGTGTCTCGAGCCATGTTATTGCTTTACTTACTGCCATGACTTCCATGGTCAGGCTACTTGTGGTTTCAGTGAAAGCACCAGAGTCCTCCTTCACAATTCTCCCTCCGGCCCGAGCTGTAAAGGCCCATGAGCTTCTCACATGTCAGACGACCGACCCATCTGTGTAGATGACCTCGTCACCGTCTAGCGAATTCTCGAAAATCAACGCTTGTACTTCAGCCTCAACAGCAGCCGGATTTTCTTGTCTGCATTTTCTATCTAGTTGGATGCAAACTGAAAAGGATGTGCAGAAGTCTGTTGGCACTTGCACCCACTCCTCGCTAGGTTCTAAGTCCTCAAGTGAACACACCTGTTGAAGAATGTCTTCGGCTTGACCAATCCACGACCGTCCTCTTTTTAACCTGCTGCCCTTCACCTTCCTAATTTCACTATGCAGTGGATGTTGTGTGTTTGCGTTAATTCTGAGGTAGGCGCGTGCCCTGCAAACTTGTATTCTCTCTTCAATGGTTGGAAAATCAAGAAGGTAGCGCATCGCCCTGCATGCTGTATCTCTTGTACATCCATGACTAATGCGCATAGCTTCATTCTGTATCCTTTCCATCCTTTCTATCTGCTTATGGCTGAGAGTCAGGATTGCCATTGCATACTCCAAAACAGACATGACCAGCCCCTCGTACAGAAGACATAGATGGCGCTGCTCACAGTTTGCTGCCGCCATCACCCGCATCGCTGCCAAACCCCGCTTGGCCTTTGTTATCACCTGGTCTATGTGCACATTATAAGCAAGGCTTCGATCAAACCGTATCCCCAGGTAATTCATTGCCTGCGTTCTTTCCACCGTCTCTGAATACAGCATTACAGTTGGTGTTGGATTGTTGACAATATGATTATTCAACGAGAACCAAATCACTGTTGCCTTTGTTGGGTTGACCATTGCCCCAGCTTCATCACACCAAGTACTTATGCGATTGAGTTCGGTTTGTAGTTCCACAGCAACCTCCTCTCTATCCTTACCCTGACGATACACTAAAACATCATCGGCATACGACAATGTCCTGACAGGTCCAGTGATCTGCTCACTGGTGATTCTCACTGTGTAGGCGTTGAACAGTACCTGAGATAATGGTGATCCCTGTGGTAGGCCATAATCAATCACTAAGAGGATCAAGTGCTGGTATAATGTTAAGAGCATTCTCTGCTCTGTGTCCATTGCAGCCATAGTTTTAAGTGCATTGAGTCCCTTTTGAGACCTTGTCACAACCGTCACCACATGGTCCTTGAAGGACAGGTCCTGTCAAATGTGATTCCCAGATACTTCAGTTTTTTCTCTCTGTCGACGCTTCTACCATCTATCTCGAGGCTTGGGACATCAGCTCTCACAATCCTGTTGTCCAGAGAGCACCACAAAACAGCCGCTTTTTCCGGGTGGATGACAGCACTCATTTCAGTGCACCAGTCAATCACTTTGTCAACTATCACCTGTAGCTCCTGGGCTGTTTGCTCCCTATCTCTCCCCTGCCTATATGCAAGAATATCATCTGCAAATGTTAGTATCCTTCCAACCCATGGTGCCTGTAGGTTTGCAATCTTGCTCGTATACACGTTAAAGAGCACTGGTGAGATTGCAGATCCCTGTGGCAGTTCCGGGGTTAAAATATGTGGCTCTGAGGTCCATGCACGCAGACGGAGAGCAAAAAGAAACTCATAACGCACTCACTGTGAACATCCAGACGATTCATCATCCCATGACAGTTTTGAGAAGTTCTAATAAAATACAAGAGAATATGATATAAGGTATAATAATATAAAAAATAATAAGAGAGTATGATATAAGGCAGGGGTCACCAAACTTTTTTCACCGTGGGCCGGATTACTGACAAAATGACGAGCGTGGGCTGGATACTCATTCTGTACAATACTTGCGCCGGTCTCCGTGGCGAAGGTCTTACGGTCGCAGTTCGTAATCCCGTATACCCGCGTTCGAAACACAGCTGCGCGTGATTTGGTAGCAGACAGAGTTGCGCTGGCATTTTACGCTATGGTATGGCTGCCGGTCGTTCAGAAAGCAATGGCAAACTACTAAACGTTTGCCAAGACATCAACAACAGCAAAAAATACTGGTGTTGACTGCAAATGTCCTGTAAAGGATATACAACTAACTTTAACAATACTTGCAAGCCAGAACGAACGCTCTGGGGAAAAAAGATGAAAAACTAAGGTAATCATGGGTGAGTGGCATGCAAAGCACAAAAATAAAAAAAACAAAGAAAACCAACATATTTATTTACTAAAAACGTTATCAAAGAAGGCGACTATAGCAAAATGATAGTTACATCAGACCTAGTGTGCACATATTCGAATCTCACAAACTAAGCAGCAAAAAGGTTAGTGAGATTTGTGAAACTGATATTTGGCTTTCAAGATATCATCAATGTTTGGTTTGGAATTGCTGCATCCAATCAAGAGAATTGCTTTCAAATGTTCATCAGTCAATCTCGTTTGATGTTGACTTCGCATACTTCATTTTTAAAAATGTTTGCTCACAGACCTAAGTTGTTCCAAACACTGATGCCATACCATCGGCAAATTTCTTCAGTTTTGGAAACTCAACATCGGGTAAGCAGCGGTAAAATTCAACAAGTTTTCCTTCTCTGCTTCTTTTTCAACAAGTAATTTTCTTGCACATCAACAAGCTCCAACTCAAATTCAACTGGCACATCATCAAGGTTACAATCAAACGGATTCTGGAAAAGAAGAATGCTACTCTCAATTCTGTCAAGATCTGAAAACTCTCCAAAAATGCTTCGAGGTTGACATCTTCGGCAATTGTAGTGCAAAACTCTTTAAAACAGTGAAAATGAGAAATGTTTTCTCCTTCCAGTTGTGCTTCAAACAATGACAGCTGTCTCCAAAATCCTTTGATGATTCTGTAGAGATCACAGATGAAGTTATCCTGTCCTTGAAGTTTCAAATTCAGTTCGTTCATTTGGGATGTGATGTCGACCAAAAATGACAACTTTGACAGCCATTTAGGATCTGACAGCTGTAGGTCAGATCTATCTTTTTCAATGAGGAAAACATTTATTTTTTTTCAGAGCTTGTAAAAACAAAACAGGACTTTACCGCAGCTGAGCCTCATCACTGATGTATGATAAGGCAAGTCACTGAATTCAGAATCAATTTCTTCAAGAAAAACCTGGAACTGACTGTGATTGAGTGCACGTCCCTGAATGAAGTTCACAGCAGAAACGACTGGTTTCAGTACACAAGAAATATCTAAGTCTTTCAGACAGAGTGCTTGCTGATGTATGATGCATTGTATGAGCAGAGCGCCTGGAATTTGCAAATCTTCCAAATGAGTCCTAATCTGTCCCACCAGACCCTTCCTTACTCCAGCCATGTTTTTTCCTCCATCAGCTGTAACACCTTGTAGCTGATTCCACTGAAGGTTATAGTCTTGCTAAACTTTTTTCACTTCCATGAAAATGTCTTTTCCAGTTGTTGTACCATGTATGCTGCAAACGGATGCCAGCTCTTCCGTTATCCGAAAGTCCAAATTGACACCACAAATGAACACGAAAGGGTGTGACGTACTCGAGAGATCAGTAGACTCATCCAGCGCCAGAGAATACCACAACAAGTTCCTAGTTTTCTCGCGTATCTGTAGCACTATGTTCTCTCCAAGTTCTTCTGTTCTTCGCACAACTGAACTTGCTGAACATATCGGCTTTCTCAGGACACAAATTATTTGCTGCTTCACCATACACTTTTTAAGGAAGTTGCCATAAGTAAACGGTTTTCCTCGTTCTGCCATCTTATGCACTATTTTGTAACTTGCACGAGTGACCGATTCATTGTCAGCACACTTTCTCATGAAGAGATTTCTCTGCGTTTCTAAAGCATGTTTCGTGGAGTCATTTTTTCTCAGGGCGTAACTTTCCAGAAAATGTTGAATATGTTGATAGATGTTTTGTTTTGTAGTGACGCCGATGATAGTACTCTCTTTTAAAACGGCAACACTTTCGCTGCATATTAGGCAATTGGTTTTCTGGTCCTTTGTTTCCACAAAGAAGTACTTTACTTCCCATTCTTCATTGAAAATGTGACACTCGGCGTCCACTTTTCTTTTCTTAGTAGCCATAATGAAGAGTGAAGTACACGGGATCTGAAAATGAAGAAGACATTGAATTAGAAGCATAATTAACATCCTATTGAAACACAAGAAAAGCAGAGGACTAGGGGTCACTGGTGAAGCTTCGCCTCACCAATGGTACATATAAAGTTTAAAGGTACCTTTGGTAATAGAATATATCAGATAATAAGGTTTTCAAAATATATAAATAGGGTCCTACCTAAATAAACATCCTAGAGCAGAGTTTTTCATTCGGGGTTCCACGAGTGGCAGCCAGGGATTCCGCCGAAACAGACCGAAATCGTCTACATGCAACATCTCTGCCCATCTGGTTTATTACGTAAAGTAGGACAAACACTTGGATCATCACACAGAGTTCCTTGAGCAAAGTAAACATTTGCGTAAGGATCTGCTCCATCAGAAAGGTTGAAAAACACTGGCCTAGAGACCAGCTCGATTAACACCTTGACCAGGCAATTCTTCTGAGCTGGGAATAATATTTTCGTTATAATACGAGCCTTCTATGGCATTTTATGCATATTTGCTACTTTATTGCCTCTATTCACACTTGCAGTCACTTACCTATCACTGTCAAACAAAGAAATCCTTGTTTCATACCTATAAAATGAATGACTGACAAAAAGAAATAAATATTTCTGGAGCATAGGACCTGTGTTGACAGCCGGATGCATCTGGGGGAGGGAAAGATGCAGTGTGTGTTTGTTGCCATGGAAACCATGGTAACGTCAGAGCGTAGACGACGCTATCACGAGCCGGGGAAGGACTTGGGATGGCGCGAAATAAGCAAACATTGCAATAAACAAGTAAATATAGATACAATAATTTATAATTCAATATAGTAAATTTAGGACACATTGCAGCCAGGAGGTCTCCGTATGTATGAAGATCTCCTATTATTCTAAACATAATAATTATTTAAATTATATCACAACGTCTCATGTTCCATAAGTTATATCAAGTAAGTTCGAGTACCGTCTGCGGGCCGGATGAAATTATGCCGCGGGCCAGATGTGGCCCGCGGGCCGTAGTTTGGTGACCCCTGATATAAGGTATAATAATGAAGGAGAATCAATTTTGAAGATGGAAGTTCAGAATGCTCTTAACCATATGAAAATTGGCAACACCCGGATCAAGACAACATCACAACAGAAATAGACCAGGTCACCAGACTGCTGAACACAATAAATTAACTGGAGATATACCTCCTGAATTATGTAATTCTATATTTATTGCAATCCCGATGAAATCAGGAGCCTTGGAATATGATCAACATTGAATAATTAGTATAATGAGCCTCATACAAAGATTTTGCTAAGAATCATCATGCAAACAGTTAGGAAGAAAATACAATTTGAAATAGTAGAACAACAATGTGGGTTCATAGAAGGCAAAGGTACAGTAACTGCTGTGTATATGCTGAGGACACTAATTGAGCATTCTATATAAATAATAAATATCAACATCTTTGCTTTATTGACTACACAAAGGCTTTCGATAAAGTAAGGCATGTCAACATGATGAAGATGCTTGCAGATCTACAAATTGATGGGATAGGCCTTAAACTTGTAAAAACATATATTGGAAACAAGCTGTCATAAAGATTGATAATAAAGTAGGTCAATATCAACCAATTAAGAGAGGTGTGCGACAGGGATATGTAATGTCTCCATCTTTATTTTTTAATAGTGAAAATATTTTTAGAAACATAGAAGATAGAGGAATGACCATTGGGGGACGTAATACCAATAATATGAGATATGTGGATAAAGTATTGATTGCAGATAATGAACAGGATCTACAAAATTTAGTAGATGCAGTTGTTGCACACAGTGAAACAACTAGGGTTAGAATTACATTGCAATATAAAGATTGCAATATAAAATAAAAAGAAGACAGATTATGTCACAAGGTGCACATGGTGTACCATCAATCTTTATTGACAACGCCGAACTGGAGATAGTAGACCATTTTACATATCTAGGATCAGAGGTAAATAGCAAATTATCCCTCGATTAGGAAATCAACATCAGGATTGACAAGGCAGCAACAACAATGAACATGTTAGCAAAAAGAGTCTGGGAGAACAGGAAGCTTACTGCCAAAACAAAAGTCCTCGTCTACCAAGCCTGTGTCCTTAGTATTCTTCTTTATGGCAGTGAAACCTGGACAACTTACTCACGCCAAGAGAAACGTTTAAACAGCTTTCATATGCGGTGTCTGCGAAGAATACTTGGTATTAAGTGGCAAGACAAAATCACAAATACTGAAGTATTGGAAAGATCAGGTTGTGTGACGGTGTATTCCATGCTCAGTCTTCGTAGACTTAGATGGATAGGACACGTTAGGAGGATGGCTGATGGCAGAATACCAAAGGACATCTTTTTTGGTGAATTACAGATGGGTAGGAGATCTCAGGGTCGGCCTACGATACAAAGATGTGTGTAAGCGGGACATGATTGATACAGGCATTGATAATGCACATTGTGAGATTGTCGCCGCTGAACGTGTTGCATGGAGGGCAGCTATCAGAAATGGAATAAAGACAAAGGAGAAAATGATTGCAGATAAAGCACACACAGAGCGTGAGAGATGTAAGATGGTGCAAAATGGTGGAAATGACCATGTTTTCACATGCACCTACTGTGGGCAAACATTTGCAGCAAGAATTGGCCTTACCAGCCACACTCGCCACCGCCATGGATCGTAGTTATTAAGCCCTTTTGAAGCACAATGTACCAAACTATCGTCTGTCAAGACGGAAAGGTGCCAATGAGAATTACATTGCAAAATGACACGGATTATGGTAGTCACTAGAAATAAGGAAATACCACAATTTAATATACAAGTAAATGGGAATATTCTTAAACAAGTGAATCGGTACAATTATCACAGAACAGTCATAAAATGTGATGGCAGATGCCTTGAAGCAAGATGGAAAACATACTGACCAATAAAAAGATAAGTGCTACATAGAATCTGCACTTTTGGATGGATGTGAAGCATGGACAATGATCAGAAAAGTTGACAAACATCTGATGGTGGTGGTTTTTGAAGAAAATGTAGAAAATACCATGGACAGACAGAAAATCAAATCAAATCAACTTTATTTTAAAAGGGTTACAAATTGGGCACGCAGGCCCGTCTTACATTCGGCCCTTCCAATCACTCGTCTTTCGTTCATCAAGAGCATTATGCATTTACATAGGAAGAAAATTAAACATTGTGAAATGAATGTTGTAAACATAAACAAGGCAAATTACAATGTTATGAGGCCCATCTCCCACCTACCCATACATCAACCCACCCACACACACTCCCACCTACCCACACACACGCACACCAAGGGACACATACATACCCCACCAACCGACACATCCCCCTCCTGCACATCCCCCACCCACACACACTGCCCTCACCTGTTCCCCCAACCAAAACACACTCGCCACCCACAAACATTCCCCCAACAACCCACACATCTCACGCCCACCCACATACACATCCTAACCCACACATCCTCTCCCCACCCACACCTCAAGCCACCCATCCCCCAGCCACATCTCCATTGACCACATATTCCCCACCCATGCACACAATCCCCCACCAACCCACACATCGCACTTCCACTCACACATCCCCAAACCATACACACACATTCCCACCAACTAACATCTCCCTACCCCAACACACACACATCTCCCTAACCACCCATACATCCCCAATCCACTCACACACACCCCACCACCCACACATACATCCTCCACCCACCCACACAATCCCTCACCACACAATCTCCCACCCTCACATCACATACACCCCCTACCACGCAATACTCCCAACCCATGCACCGCACACACACATATCCCTCACCAACACATCCCACACCCACATACCACCACACATCCTCACCTACACACCACACACATATCCCCCACCCACATACCACACAATATTCCCACAGAGATACCCTTACCCATCCACCCCACATACCCCCACCCACATACCACAAAAATCCCCAACCCACACACACATACCCCACCCACACAATATCCCCAACCAACACACCACACACCTCTCCCCACTCACACACGCATTCCCCACCCGTCCACCAACACACACTCACGCACATATCCATCCTCCACTACGCACCCACACACCCCCACCCACCCACCCCAACCAAACATCTCTCGATCACAATACCCCTACCCACACACATCCTCCACCCACTCACGCATCCCACCCCGACACATACACCAGAAAAACCAATGAGCAAGTCCTACAAGAAACAAATGAAAACTGTAAGCTGATTGGAGAAATTAGACGTAGAAAGTCACAAATTTTTGCACACGTTTATGCTATGATTGGGTTTATAGGATTACAGATCATGGCATTGTTCAGGAAAAAGTGCGGTCTGTACGAAGTGACCGTGCAAAGTGACCCGCCATGAGCGTTGGTCACAAGAGCGTGAAAAGCGCTCGGGACGCTTTGTGAAAGGACAAAGCGTCACCTCCAAGATCAGTGGGGCTTGAGCGACGGTCAAGTACGGACCTAGTTCTTGGTTTCAAGTAGCGATGGTCACACACTGTGCCGCTACAGTTTTAATTAGATTTATAGTCATTGTGTAGACTAAGTATTTTGTAAGATTGATAAATGTGTGTATAAATGACAATGTGAATTATACAATATTTAGAGACAATATAATAGTTAAAACAGCGTCAATGTTGTGTTCTTGAGGAAATATCGAGTTGTGTTATAAATAGTTGGTTATCAAATATGCAGAGTGGAAGAGCTAAACCATAACTGAATATAATAATAGAGATGGCTACAGTAATCAGACCACGGCCTCGCAGACAGAAATGAATTGGCACAGACGTGCGACAGCACTGTAAGAGATAAATAATATTGTGCCACGTCAAAACGACCAATGACTAATAATGTTGCGCCATTCCGGAACTACAATTACTTATAGCACATGTGCCAAATACTCTGAGCACTGTGGCAACCTACTTATAGCGCTGTAACAACGAGATACGTGAGCTGTGGCAGTTATGAGAAGAAATAATTTGGAAAACTTGGTGACAACTGGTAATATTGAGGGAAAAAGAACAAGGGGAATGCAGAGAAGTAAATACCTGGATGGCTTAGCCTCATGGTATGGTCGAGACAAGAACACAGATTATCTTGTGAGATGGTAAATGATAATCGCCCACAGTTATTGGCATGGCACATGACGATGATGAATAAGATAATAAATCAGCCCATGGCACTCAATCAGATATATATCCTAATTATAACTCATAAGGGTTGAACAAGATTTTAAAAATTAAGTTGCATGTCCTTCACAGGACGTAGCAGTCAACCCCAGCATTTTTGCAGTTTGTGATTCCTTGGCAAATGTTACGTTCAGTAATTTGCCATTGCTTTCTAAACGACCGGCTCCTATACCTTTTTCGAAAAAACCAGCACCGCTGTATTTCAGACCCGGGAATACAGGCTCACAAACCGCATTCACAAGAGGAAAAATAAGAAGAAGATGTTTTTAAAAAGAAAAGTTAATTGCATGTCCTTTATAGGACGCAATCAACCCCAGCATTTTTTGGCTGTCCGTGATTCCAGGGCAAGTTTACATTTGGTAGTTTGCCATTGCTTTCTGAGAGACCAGCACCCATACCATTTCATAAAAAACAAACACGGCTGTGTTTTCAAACGTGGGTATGCGGGATTACAAACTGCACCCGTAATGCCTTCTCCACAGAACCGGTGAAGATGTTTTACTTCCATGTACATATTTAGAAAGCTGTGTAAACGTGGACATGGAAATAGCGACAACATTAAATGATTAACAGAGAAGAATCTAGTCTTTGTCTAGAGCTTAGTTGATTTCTTATAACATTTGCTTATTGTTCACATTTGGATTTTCTCAGCAATATGTTAGTGTAAATTTAATGTTCAGTTTTACTGTTTCAATTGTAATGTCCTATTTGTGACTAAAGGACATTCTGTAACTTCTTGTAGGTCACCTTCGTACTGTTGAAAAGGCATAAGTCTAGGAATGGGAAGTCATTCAACTTTGATAACCCTGTGTACAGAAAAACTACTACAGAGGATGAGTTAATAATGGAAAAAGATGTAACAAGACTTTCTCAGGTGACTAATGTGTATCTTGTTAATATTTTAGCACAGACTGGTGCTAAAACAGACTGGTGAAAGTTGATGAATTTCCTTTAACACTTACCAGCTTCAGCTACAAAACAAGATTAAGTTAATGCATGCACAATATGACTAGGAAGCACGGCAAAAAAAAGGAAAGACACTTACATTTAAAAGCAAATGTTTCAACCAAAGTTTTTATCACAAAATAAATAACAGGAAACAAGAATACTTAGCTAAATAAATGAAGTATTGAAATCCACAAGTATGTAATCCAATCTTACCTATTTTGTTTCCCAGATCTTCCAGTTTTAGATTATTTTTATTTTATTTCATTGCATGTTTGGATTACATACCTTCATCATCATCATCATCATCATCATCATCATCAAGTGCCGTGCCAGCTGGCGTAGGTGTTCATGGCTCTCCATAGATCTTGGTCTTTGGTTTTCTGGATCAACTCTGCTCCATGCCACCGTCTCAATCCATCCAGCATCACTTCTCTTGGTCTACCTCTGCCTCTCTTCCCCTCTATCTTTCCAGTTGTTACGATGTTCTCCAATGCCTCTCTTCTCATCACATGACCGAGGAAGGCTGTTTGTCTCTGTCTTATTGTTGTATATAATGTTCTAGTTTCGTTAGCCTGTTTCAGGCAGTCGTCGTTAGTTACTCTGGCAGTCCAAGGAATTCGCAACATTCGTCTCAGGAACCACATCTCTGTTGCTTCTAATTTCTTCTTAATTTGTTCATTTACATTCCAAGATTCACTGCCATACAGCAAAACTGGTTCTACATAGTATTTCAGCACTCTCTTTCTTACATTCAGTGATAGTGACTTATTGCATAAGATACTCTTCATTTTCTGAAATGCGGCTTTTGCCTGCCCTATTCTGCTCCTAATCTCTGTTGTACATCTTCCATCTGATGTTATAAATGCCCCTAGGTATCTAAAATTATCAACTTGGTTAAGGATTTTCCCTTCTATTTCTATGCCACATTTTGGTGTCACCATTTTCTTTGATATTACCATTGTTACTGTTTTCTTGATATTCAAGGAGAGTCCTTTCCTTGCACCCTCTGTTACTACAACGTCTAATAATTGTTGTAGGTCTGTTGAATTATCCGCCACCAATACTGTGTCATCTGCATAGCGTATATTATTTATATTATAACCTCCAACTAGTATTCCTGGCATCCCTTTGATCTCTCTCATTATTACTTCGCTATACATACCTTAAGATTGTGATATTTCAGTTCTTTAGCTAGGTATGTTTGCTGAGTTGTCTACTCCTGGCAACTAAATGACAATTTTCTTATTAATGTGTATGTTGTCTGCAGCTGTTTCATGAATCCATGTAGTGTTAGGTGTTGTTGGAGAAGGCTGCAGGAGCTTTTCCCTGGTATTTGAAAGTACAGGCATTTAAAGAGAAAGTGGTCAGTTATTTCATGAGTAGTGCATCCTGAGAATGTGTACAGTTTAGATGGCTATTGATAGTCTCTGTGGAGATGATGCTACAATACTGTGTCTGGAAGAATATCTCTATACATCAATAGGTGCAAGATTTTTTCTGGGCTTCAACGATCTGAATGTCAATGCATTGGACTTAGAGTTAGCACTCACTTGCTTACAAGAGAGTCACAACAATCCAGCCAGCCAGAGGGCTATTGGCTTTAAGAAAACTGGTTTAAATTAAAAACTTTGATATTTTCATTGGCTTCTGGTTAGATATTTCAAGAAGGAGAGATGAGTGGAGTAGAAGTGAGACAGAGAATGTGGATGGACAACATTAAAAGATGGACTGTAAGAAGCCTATATGAATGCACCTCGAAGACACAGGTTATAGTGTATTAGAGGCTGATTACAGCCAACCTTCATCACAGAAATGACACTTGATGATGATGATGATGATTTCATGTAAGTAAATTCAGTCTATTGTTCTCTTTGTTCATCTGTTCAGCCAGTCTTCTCTGATGTTTCTTCTGAGAATCTGTTTGACTATTCTCATACTGCAATGTGTCCCTTTGCTGTTTTACAGGTCCTGCTTTAGCAAGTCATCCTTTTTATGCTGCCTCTCCTCTCTCATCAAGGCCCTCAGCCACCTCACACCAAGCTTTCCTATCATTTGCTGTCTCCTGCAGCTCCTTCTATCCATCCATCATGTGCCATGCAAGTAAGCGTGGGCAGTCATGTTTTGCCATCTCACTCGATCACCAGAGTCGTGGATCAGCTCCGTATTTCTGTCTCGGCCATGCCATGAGGCCAAACATCCAGGTATTTGCTTCTAGGTCTTCCCCTTGGTCTGTTCCCTTCGATCTTACCAGTTGTCACCATCACCAAGTTCTCCAATCCATTTCTTCTCATAACATGTCCAAAAAATTTTGACTGTCTACGTCTAATTTTTCTAATCAATTTACGATTGTCATTTGTCTCCTGTAGTACTTGGTCATTGGTTTTTCTGTCTGTCCATGGTATTCTTTGCATTTTCCTCAGAAACCACATTTCCACAGCCATCAGATGTTTTTCAGCCTGACTGCTCATTGTCCAAGTTTCACATCCATACAAAAGAACAGGCTCTATGATACATAGAGCCCTCAACACTGTTTTTCTCGTTTCAATTGACATCTTTTTATTGGTCAGAATGTTTTTCATCTTGCTAAAGCAAGATTCACTACCATACAGCAAAACAGGTTCTGTATAGCATTTCAGCACTCTCTTTCTTACATTTAATGAAAGTGATTTATTGCATAAGATACTCTTAATTTTTTTAAATGCAGCTTTTGCTTGCCCAATTCAGCTCTTAATCTCTGTTGTGAGAGTTCTTTCTTTGCACTCTCTGTTGGTACAATGTCCAACAGTTGTTGATCTTTTGCATTTTCTGCCATCAAAAGTATTCTGTGTCATCTGCATAACACTGATTTCATGTTCTATCCATCATGTGCCATACCGATAAGCGTGAGCGGTCATGTTTTGCTATCTCACTTGATCACCAGAGTCGTGGATCAGCTCCGTGTTTCTGTCTCGACCATGCCTCGTGGCCAAGTCATCCAGGTATTTACTTCTCGGTCTTCCCCTTCATTTCATGTTAAGAGTTAAATGTTCTAAGTTTGGTATTAGATTTAATTTATTTTGACTTTCACAAATTTAATTTCACCTCTTGCTCGCTTGCCTTCAACCTCACTTGATCACCAGAGTCGTGGATCAGCTCCGTGTTTCTGTCTCGACCATGCCTCGTGGCCAAGTCATCCAGGTATTTACTTCTCGGTCTTCCCCTTCATTTCATGTTAAGAGTTAAATGTTCTAAGTTTGGTATTAGATTTAATTTATTTTGACTTTGACAAATTTAATTTCATCTCTTGCTCGCTTGCCTTCAACCGTACCCTCTATGACATCAAGATGAGATTTTATCCGTTGCAGGATTTGTATGTTGATAAATGTAGTGAATATTTGTGATTACATGTGTCTTTTATATCATCTTCTATTCTGTTGTAATGATTGTGAAGATTTTGCATTTGTTTTCTCTTGCAGAGTATGCAACCATTGAATCCATCAAGTTATGTGGTGTGACATTTGGACCTGTCGTTAAACATCAGACAGATAGCATAAACAACAATTTATTGGGGGATGGTTTGATTGATTGATTTAAGAACCGACATCACAGCATTCGGGGCATTCCCATAAGCGCTCCGTCCCCATCCTCAGCAGCCAGAGAAGAGTTCCAACACTAATAGTACCAGTAGCAATCTGATTATATGTCCGTCTCGCCTTTCCTCTGAGCATCGATATTGGGGGATTTATTATATAAACCTTAATTTTCTGAAGATATGATTAGCATCAGTGTTTGCTATGAAGATGCAAAAAAGACAACACTGAGCACAGCAGCATTAGTTGTTTAATTCTAGAATTGCTGCTGCAGTAGTCCAAACATTTATTACAGCTAATGAAGCTATTGCCCAACATCATGTATCTTCAGGGTCATTAGTCGATGTTTCTGAACTATATATATGTTTATTCAGGCAGTCAGATTCATTACCATGCCCTGACACACCCACTCTTATGCATATTTTGAAATGTAATCTATGCAGTTATACCGTGCTGTTTGAAATCTTGGCATGGCAAATTGGATTCCAACAAAGGGCCAGAACTAGTTAAGCGTGGCAATGCTGTAATGTAGGATATTTGCAAATATTTTTCAGCTGTTGCATTCCTTTCCACTTTCTTTCTATTGCATCATCCCCCAAAAATTAATAAATAATTAATCAGAACCAATAAAGGAAGCAAAACATGCTTCCTTTATCAGTTCTGATTAATTATTTATTAATTTTTTTAAAAACTATAATCCATAGTGCGTGCCTTACATGTATGTTCATCGTGTATATATATATGTGTGTGTGTGTGTGTGAGAGAGATAGAGACTGACTGACTGTCATGGGATTAAACCGTTCTGCACGGGACAAGCCACGGGATGAGACTTATATCTGTGTGTGTGTGTGTGCGCGCGTGCGCATGCGCAGGTGCATATGTGCATGCTTGTGTGGAAAAGTGGAGAAGAGAGAGGTGATTGTAGATGAATTAAAGATACTATAATTTACTATTCATTCATTACAGCAACAGAGGCGGAACATATCTGGCTTATGACGTATACATAATATCATTTATATGAATATATCATAAACCAGATGTTCTGTCTCTTTTGCTGTAATGAGTGAATAGTAAATTATAGCATCTTCAATTCATCTACAATCACCTCTCTCTTCTCCACTTTCCTATTATACCTTCCTCAATAGTTATCTTTTCTAAACATTCATGTCTTTTTTACACGCTCCAAATATTTATTTTCCTTAATTATATTTGTCTTATTAATCAATAATCTTCAGTATTGAGCTCTTGTTGTATAGATCTGATTGTTCTCTTTTTCGTTCAGTGAATTTGTAATACGCTTCTGGAACACTCATATTCAAATGTGCATATGCTTTTCAACTGATTTATCAAAATATCCATGTTTCTTATTCATATGTTGCCACAGGAAATATGCATGCTCTCAGTACTGACTTTTTTGGGTTCATTCTGTTCCTATCCATACAGTTTTAATTGTTTTAGTTTTTGCAGAAAAATGTTTGTTATCATAATGTCTTTTATCACATTTTCATCAGTTATCATCAGCAAATCTGTTTACATATTTGTTTTATCAGTTGTCATTATTTTTGTTTTTGTTGCATTGAGATGTACATTTTATTTTTCACTTTGCTCTTACATTGAGTTAATAGTTTCTCAATTCTCATTTGTGTTGTTCATAATAATACTATGTCTTCAGCATACCCAGGTTCAGGTATTTCTATTCTTCACATTAAAAAGAGAACATTCTTCCTTGTCAATATTTTCTTTAACATTCCTTCTAACATTTCAGCGTATAGGTTAATCAGATAAGTTGACATAATGCTTGGAACTCTGTCTGATTCCTGTTCTGTATCAAACAAATCTTTATATCATCACATAATTTCATGGCTGCCCTTTGTTAGTGTTAGAATGTTTTTATGATTTGTATTAAGTGTATTAAGTAATATATTGGAAACAACAAGCTGCCATAAGGATTGATAATGAAGTGGGACAATATCAACCTATTAAGAGAGGTGTTAGGCAGGGATGTGTAATGTCTCCAGATCTTTTTTCTCTATATAGTGAAAATATTTTCAGAAATGTAGAAGATATAAATGGAATCAGCTTTGGTGGAAGAAACATCAATAACATTAAATATGCAGATGATACAGTATTGATTGCAGACAATGCACAGGATCTGCAACAATTAGTAGACGCGGTTGTTGTACACAGTGAGCAGCTGGGGTTGGAATTAAATTGTAAGAAGACACAGGTTATGGTCGTCACTAGGAAGAACGAAGTAAATGGGAATATTCTGCAACAAGTGAATCGATACAGTTATCTCGGAACAGTCATAACATCTGATGGGAGATGATTTGAAGAGATTAGAACAAGAATCGCCATGGCAAAAGTAGCCTTTAGCAAGATGAAAGACATTCTGACCAATAAAAAGATGTCAATTGAAACAAGAAAAAGAGTGTTGAGGGGATACATAGAGCCTGTTCTTTTGTATGGATGTGAAACTTGGACAATGTGTAGTCAAGCTGAAAAACATCTGATGGCTGCAGAAATGTGGTTTCTGAGGAAAATGCAAAGAATACCATGGACAGACAGAAAAACCAATGACCAAGTACTACAGGAGACAAATTAAAATCGTGGACTGGTTAGAGAAATTAGATGAAGACAGTCAAAGTTCTTTTGGACATTTTATGAGAAGAAATGGATTGGAGAACTTATTGACAACTGGCAAGATCGAGGGGAACAGACCACGAGGAAGACTGAGAGGAAAATACCTGGATGGCTTGCCCACATGGCATGGACAAGACAGGAACACTGAGCTGATCCACGACTCCGGTGATCGAGTGAAATGGCGAGTCATGACCGCCCACGCTTTCTGGCATGGCACATGATTGATTGATTGATTAAGTGCATTGGAGAGCCCATTATTTCCTTATGCTCCATAATTCTGCATGCTCAACATAGTAAAATTACTCTAGTCTATAAACCAAGAGTTCAGATCTACATTTGTTTATATGATTGCTGTCATGTTAAATTTGTTGTCATGTGTATCTCTGAAGCTAGCTTGTGCAATGTTGTCTTTTTCTCATAAAGTTTCCTATTATAATTTTTTAAAAGAAAATTCTGTTTGCAGATCTTATCAAGGCAACTGTTCTGTAATTGGTACATAATTTCAGGTTGCACATTGTTTGATATTGGGAAATATATTGTTGGCATTTCATTGTTTACATTTTTGATTTTAGCATCTTTATTTTTATACTTTAGCATCTTTATTTTTATACTTTTGCTGCAGTATTCTTTTAATCTATTAAGAATGTTTTTATTTATATTCTGCTAGGGCTCTTACACTCATGTCCTTTATACAGTTTGTCATTGTTCGCCTACCTTGTTCCAGACATATTAGTTGTCCATTCCTCTGGATCAAACAAGGCAAGGCTGAGAGAGGGAACATGTTGTTTGGGCACCACATGTTCTCTGACGCTCTGCTTTGGTCTGTCAAGACTGTAAAGTGCCACTCATTGTTCTGAAATTACTGGTCATCACTATCTGTTCTTTGAGCATTTTTTTTTATCTCACTCATTCAACTGGTTCCATCACTAAACACTGGTCTTTTAGGAATTGCATCTTGTCTCTTCTTAGTTTTTTCCCTTATTTCTCATGTTTGGTTTTTTAAAGGCTGCCCTGTTCTCATAATGTGATATTTTTTTTACCTTTTGAGTTCTTCTCTCTTAAAAGCTCTAACATATTATATATAATCCACTTGTTCTTTCTAGCCCTCTTTGGCTGGTGATATTAGGATATCTCTAACATATGGCTAATTTATCCAGTGTTATCTCTTCTTGGACTGTCATCAGTATTTTGAACTGGTGTTTTTCTTTTATTGTATATTCTTCTTTTTTTTTTGGGGTGCTAGTATTATAGTGGACTGGTTTTTGCTTTGATAATAAATTTTCTGAGTTTAAATTTTAGTATTGCCATTAATAATTCATGGTCACTACCACAGTCAGCACTTGGCAGGGTTTTAGCCATTGTTATACTAGGGGGCTTCAAATGAAAACCTTAAATTAAAGAAAAAATATATTCTGAAAAAGTAAAGAACAAATGTATCATTTTTTGATGTAATCACCAAGTCCTCCAGCACCGATAAAGTGCTTGGATTGTTGTAAAACAATTCTCTTGGTCAGATGTGTAACCACCCATGCACCACCTACTATACCTCTTCATTGGACCGAAACTTCTTTCTTCCCACTTGAGTTGTCCAAACAGGTGGAAATCACTTGAGGCTAGGTCTGGAAAGTACAAGGATGTGGTACACACTGAAAGTTTGATGATTTCAACTGTTGCATGGGCAGTATGGGGTCGAGCATTGTCATGTTACAAAAAGACACCTTTACTCAGAAGTCCACGTCGTTTGGATTCGATTACGAGTCTAAGATGATTACTGAGAAGATCTGTATACATATCACTTGTGACAGTTTTCCCTCATGGCATGTATTGCTCTAAAATAACGCCTCTTTCATTCCAAAAGAGAGTCAGCGTAACCTTCCCTGCAGATGGCTGTGTGCGAAACTCCTTTGGTTTTGGTGAGGATGGATGGCACAGTTCCTTGCTGGCTCTCTTCATTTCCTGCTCATGGTAGTGAACCCAGGTTTCATCTTCAGTAACAATTCTTGATAGGAAACCATCACCTATAGCTTCAAAGCACTGCAAAAGTTCTTGATAAGCATCAATGCGTCGTTGTTTCAATTCTGGAGTAAACTGCCGTGGCACCCACCTTGCAGACACTAGCACATCATGGATTACGTGGTGTGCTGAACCTTGACTGATGTTGCAAAAGTACTACAGTCAATCGGCTCAGGGGTCACTACTCGGTGTGCCTGACCCGGTTGTGAACAGTTTGTCACAGAAGTCACACCATTTTAAAACTTCATACTCCACTTATACACTTGCTGGACTGACAGGCATGCATCACCATACTGGACCTTCATTTGCCAATGAAGTTCTATAGGTTTCACCTCTTCACTGATCAAAAATGCATAACAGAGCGCTGCTCATTGACGTATGTCAAAAGTGGGACAGCCATCTTTAAACTGTCCTTAAGACGTCACTGTGCTTGTCTGCACTGTGATATCACGTGCTGAACACTCTTGCATCCTTAACAACAATATTGACAGGTTACAAGACAATGGCATAGTTATTGTAATTTCTATCACACTTTTAAGGTTTTCATTTGAAGCCCCCCCCCCCCCCTACTTTTTCTCCACAGCTGTTCTATTATTATATAGTCTGTTTGGTTTCTTGCTTTTCAATCCAATGAAATCCAGGTAGATAGCCATCTAGGATGTTGGAACATTGTATTAGCTATCATCATTTCGTTTTCAATGCAGACGTGTATCCTTTTATCTACTGCTCCATTTCATTCTCCTATATTGTACTTTCCCACCACTTCCTAAGCCAGGCAAGGATCATTCAAAGCTAAATGGGTTCAGGATTATCACCCTATAGAACACTTTTGGTAAGGTGCTGGGGAAGATCATTGCTGTTAAGCTTCAGGAATATTTAGAAAGGGAAAAGCTTCTCCCAAAGAGTTAGGGAAGTTACTGACCAGGGAAGAATACTTGGGCAAATACAGCCACTTTTGCCTATGATGTTTATGAAGGGTTCCAAAACAGACTGGAGACAGCGGTGGCAGCACACGATCTCGAGGACATGTACAACAGTCAGATATGATATTTTGATGTACACTCTCATGGAAATGAGAGTCTATCCTTAGTTGATGAACTGAATTCCAGCTGTTTTGTATTCTCCTAGAGTGGCTCTCTGGCTGGGAACATGGACTTCTGAGCCATGTATCATAGCTCCTGGACTACCACAGGGGTCAGCAGTTTCATCTGTGCTTTTCAATGTGTATACAAGCAAGATTGCAAGCC
Organism: Cepaea nemoralis; assembly: GCA_014155875.1. Lineage (NCBI taxonomy): Eukaryota > Metazoa > Mollusca > Gastropoda > Stylommatophora > Helicidae > Cepaea > Cepaea nemoralis. The sequence continues at coordinate 548,395 of JACEFZ010022092.1, read as the reverse complement.
TCGAAGTACCAGGGGCTGGCAGGATACTAACATTTGCAGATGATTTTCTCACATACAGGCAGGGGAGGGAAATAAATCAAACAGCTCAGGAGCTGCAGGCAACACTGAACAAAGTGATGGATTGGTGCGCGAAGATGAATGATGTCTTTAACCCAGAAAAGGCATTTGTCTTGTGGTGCTCTCTGGACAATAGGATTCTTAAAGCTGACCTCCCAAGTCTCACAATAAATGGTAGAAATGTGAATAGAGAAAGCAGACTGAAGCACCTGGGAATAACTTGTGATAGAAGTCTTGTCTTTTAGGGGGCATGTTAAAATCGTGGTTATAAAGTGTCAGAAGGGACTCAGTGCACTGAAGTGTATGGTGGCAAAGAACATTGGAACAGAAAATGCTATTCACTTTTTCAGCACTTTATCATTTCACTGGTGGAGTATGGACTAGGAATGCTCACTGTCTCAAAGAGTCAGCTAGTGAAACTAGAGCGCATACAGAATGAAGCCATGAGGGTGATTCTTGGGCATACAAGGGACACCCCAATAGTGTGTATGTGATACATCCTGCCTCTACCGACAATTGCAGGCACTCAAAAGTGTTGCATGCAAAGTCATACCTCAAGGTTGCTATGGACAAGGAACACCTCCTGCATGATTCCCTGGATGCAGTCAATGGCCAAGGCTGTTAAGAGGAAGATCATGGATGGCTCAGGCAAAAGAGACCATCAGGGAGGTGTGCCCACTTGAGAAGATTGGCAGAGGCAAGGAGGGGGTCAGAGTGCTGAATAGAAATTCAGACTTGTGTGGGACCTCGAGTCTGAGAATGGAGGTGGAGGTGGTAACTGCAGCTTTACACTGGTTGGAGAACAAACTATACACATGTCGTGATTGTGACTGATTCACAAAGCGTGCTGACAAGGGTGAAGACTGGCATGCTTCATGCTGAATGATATTATTTTATTTGTTGTACAGGTGTATGATTCAGAGGTCACGGGTTGTGAGCATTCGCTGGATCTTTTCTCCAGAACACTCTGGCATGATTGGAAATGAATAGGCAGACAGATTGGCGGTGTTGCATCATTGAGGGGTGTTTGATGCCTGATAAGGCAGATGTGGTAAAGGCCCTCTGGGAGCAAGTGAAGATTGCAGAAGAGCAGATAGACCACAAAACCAAGGTCTAGAGAGAATGCAGCTGCAGGATATGGTCACAGGATCTGGAAGACAGTTGTCACTCAGAGGTAAAGCAGGATGGATATATAATCCTATTGCAATGGGCACCATTATTATTGGAACTCCAGGCTGGCTATTTAAGATGATGACTAATGGGAATGCTCCGAGTGCAATGATGGTAGTTCTTGACTCAACTACCTGTTTATCTTCTGCTGTTATTTATTTCTATATCCATCTTGGCATTAAAAGTGGTTATTGGAACTCTAGGCTGGCTGTTGAAGATGATGACTAATAGGAATGCTCTGAGTGCAATGATGGTGGTTCTTGACTCAACTACCTGTTTATCTTCTGCTGTTACTTTTTTCTATATCCATCTTTGCATTAAAAGGGGTTAAATGCAAGAGTGCCAACTTCATTATACTGGGATTTATCCTATATGGCTTTGTATCTTTCTGCATAGAAACCTGCCGAAAGTATCACAGAATATCTGTGTTCGTGACCTGAACGATGTTATCTGAAAATGGACAGCTTAACTACTTTGCCATGGAAACCTACCATGATGGCACTAAAAATCTCCCATTATTTAAAACATATTTAAAAAACCCCATTAGTGTATCTTTTCAGGGATATACAGCGCTCCCACCTGTCTTAATCATTTATAAGTGGGTACACATATTCATGCACACACACATGTGCGCAACCCACACACAATTCAGTAATGTAATGTGCTACATCTTTTGTTTTATTAATTTGTCCCTATTACCTGCATATCATTGCTTCTGTTCATATTGTTTCACTAGTGTACAGCTTTCATGAAAGTAAATATTACATTATGTGTTATAACTGTTATGGTCCTGTCTCTTCTTCAGCTACCTGAGTCTGTAAGGTTCTTTGCTGCAAGCGTAACCTGTTTCTATTTCACTCTAACCCTGATGATGTGAAGTCAGTATATTAGATCTTCTTCTTCTTCTGCGTTCATCCAGAGTTTTTTTCTGGATGTGATTGCGTTGTGCCTGTTTACAGCAGAGCTGCGTTCTTGCGCCGTTAGGCCGACACATCTGACTTCTGCGGGCATTTATTGACCGGGTTAACCTTCCCGGGGGTATATTAGATCTAATCTCTCTCCATTTTTTTTTGGGGTGGTCATCAGCCTTGAACTTGCTCCCTATATGCGTGTTTAAAACCTTTCTGATTGGATCCATGTGTTTAACGTGGCTATACCATTTTAATCTGTTAGACAACGTGGCTATACCATTTTAATATGTTAGACTTCATAATGTTCTGTCTTTTCATTTTTATTTCAAGCTTCTTGACATTTACATATTATTTTCCCAGTTTTATTCTTGATTCTTGAATGTCTAATTATTGTATTATTTTGGTTTTACTTCCTTGTGTGTTTAATTTACATTGTGTGCTTTTTTATAGTTTAGCCAACCTTTTTCTAAACACTATATGATATATAACCTTGCCTTTCTTGTTTAGAAACTTCTGTTTTGTCACTGATGAAGATATATTCTTAAAAAAATGTTACAAAATATGTTTTAGTTGGGTATATATTTTTCAAACATTCTTGATCATTCATATTGAATCTCAATATAGTATGTGAAGAGAGCAGTGAAAATATAGAAATCTATTTTGTGATGTTGTATGCATCTTTTAGTTGTATCTGCAGAATATCAACCTACTCTATTTGTTGTACACATGTATGATGATTTAGTAAGGTAAAGTTTGTAGATATTTGGGACAGGTACAGGTTGATCATGATGCCATTCTCTTAATTTGTTTGATTTTAATATGGAATATTAACTCTACATACTGCAACATTGTATATTATAAGGTTCACTAAAGAATATTATGCCTCTGTATAAACAGTCCTTAGAATATTTCAGAATATTAATTGTATGTGTTAAAATGTGTTTTGTTGTGCCATTTGAGTCAAAGTATTAATGTGGTATCATAGCAGTTGCTGTGTATTTGATTCTGTTCTCTGCTTCTATCTTCTATAACAGGCCATGCCATCCTAATCTTGTTGGCCTCATGTTCTTCTGCAGATTATTTTAGACTCCCTATTTATATCTACCTCAAATAGAAGTAAATGATACCATGTGTAGACATACATTCCATCTAGTTCTGTAAAAGATATATAATTTCATGTAATATATGAAGCACATACATTTTAAAAATACTAGTTTTTGCTGCTATTATTATTTCTACATTGTATTAACAAATCTATTAGTAGTTTTACTTTTTTTCCCTTCTGTATTTGAAAACTAATAATATAAAACTATGGGCTTAGTACGGCACTCTCTGTCAAGCAGTGATTTTAGTGTCTGTCTTCTTTTGTATATGGAAGAAGAATATCAGAGATCTGTTTGTTATGCAAGATATTTAGTTCATAGTGAAGAGAGGATGAAATTCAGTACTTGCTGACAATGATAACCAAAACGAATCTGACAGTTTCAGTCCACAGGGTTTCAGTTACTACATGAACTTTACAGTACTTCTGAACATGAAATTATTGTGAAAAATGTATTATTTTATAAACAATTGTATTTCAGCACTGTAATGCATCCTTACAACTTCCTATGCTATGTTGTTATTCAAATCATTTTGTTTTTTATAAGGTAGATGTTATGATGTAGTGGCCTTCATTTTATTTCACATATGAAAGTTTTTAAGTCTTGCTTCTTGTTGATAAATATGCTTCCAATGACTGTTTCTGCTGTGTGCCTTATTCATGTGGGAATAATTAAATTAAGTAGAAGCAAATTGCTGGTTTGGGTTCACCACCTCTGCAAGCACCCATCAGCCTTGCTGCTGGTCCTACGTCAATGGGTGCTTTCTGGTGTCATGACCTGATACTCCTAAATTATTATTGCAAATACAAGTAGTGGATGTGCTGATTTGGGACAGAAAATTTATGTATATGAAAATGATTGTGCACGTACAAAGTAGCAAAATGTTTGGTAATTTTTTATGCTACAATAGACATAATCTATCAGAACTGTTTATATGTACATTTTTATATGCTACGAGGGTAAGTTAATAAGTAAGTCACAAATGGCTGTAGAAAAATGACATATGATAACAATTTGAAACCAGTGTATTTTTATACATACATTACCCCTTTATTTCTCAACATAATTTCCACCAAAATTGTTGCACTTATTCCATCGTTTTATCAGTCCTCCCAAACCGGCTGCATAGAACTGTGTGCTTTGTTTTCATTTACCTGCCAGCCCACAGAACTGTGTGACTTACTTATTGGCTCATCCTCGTAACTTTTTCTACCCAGCTATGCACCGCTTTACAGGAGAAACATCTGTCAACATAAACACTGAAAACCCACCTTGGCGGGAAACATTTTGCGAATGACACCGAAGTTGAATGTGAAATGAAAGCATGGTTTGGTTTAGAAAACAAAGCACGCAGTTCTATGCAGCCGGTTTGGGAGGACTGATAAAACGATTGGATAAGAGCATCAATGTTGGTGGAAATTATGTTGAGAAATAAAGGGACAAAGTATGTATAAAAACAAACTGGTTTCAAGTTGTTATCATATTTAGTTATTTTTCTACAGCCATTTGTGACTTACTTATTAACTTACCCTCGTACATTAATTCTGCATATTCTACCAGAATTTGTTTATACAGTTACTGAAAGTAGAGAGATTTTTAACAGAAAATAATTGTATAAGCAGATTGTTTCAAAATGTTTGGTACTTTTAATATGATGCATTAGTTGTCCATACTGCTACCAGAACTGTTGTTTATACAATGAATGACTGTGGTCAGATGTCGTTTCATAGACTTTTGTTGTTTACAGAGAAATAATGTTTTTGTATATTTTTATAAAGCACGTTTATTCTGCAAAGCACTAAATAATGGTTGGTGTATATTCAATGACAAGGGTGTTTTAGAACATTTAATTTCCATTAGCTCAACTTGTTGTAAATAATGTTATCAAATAGATTTTGCAATAAGTATAGGTTAATCAGAGTGTTGTAAATATATATTTATGTATTCTTATATTATTATATTCTGTAATACCAGTATTTTTCCTCTCTTTGTATCTTGCAAATGTCTCCCCCTCCCACCCCCCCCCTCCCCCCAATCTTCATTTTGTGCAATTGTACAAATGCACAAATGAGGTGAAGAGGATGGCAACTGGCCACTGCCACCTGATCTTGTGGCCTAGTGCTTGTGAAGGCCTAACAGTTCACACTCTAATGTCAGTATCTGCTTTGGAACTACTTTTTAAAAAAATCTTTAGATATATGCTTTATTACTAGAAACAGTACTTGAGATATTTGAAAATATCTTGTAGATTCATAATTTCTGTTTCATTTGCTAAATGTTATTATAAACTACTTTCTGTGTATTGATTTTCTGCAAATTCATGGGTGCAGTGAACATTATGAAAATTGACTAACTTACTTTGTTATAATGAAGTATGAAATTATATAACTATAGCTTTAATAAACAAAATACTGCTGAAATGGAGACATCTAAAAGGTCCTGATTGATTGATTGATTGATTTAGGAACTGACATCACAGCATTCGGGGCATTCCCATAAGCACTCTGTCCCCATCCTCAGAAGCCAGCGAAGAGTTCCAACACTAATAGTACCAGTATCAATCTGATTATATGTCCATCTCGCCTTTCCTCTGAGCATCGATCGTCGGCCAGATCCCCTCGCTGTTGCATTCTTGCCAGACCATGGTGATCCATTTGTTCCTCCGAGGTGTACACGTGCTCCAACAAGGATGCAACCACGTCTGCCTTATCATGCATCAATACTCCACCAAGTTTTGCAGAGCCAGCCAGTCTGTCCGCCTGTTCATTCCCCAGCACACCAGCATGCCCCGGAGAAAAGATCCAGACGATGCTTGTCACCCGTGACTTCCGAAGCGAAGCAAGCCACTCTGCACAAAGCTTGCCTGTCCTCACCCTACTCAGCATGCTTTCTGAGTCAGTTACAATCACGATGTGTGTGTGTGTCATATTCTCCATCCAATGGAAAGCTGCACTGACCGCCTCCACTCTTAAGCTAGATGTGGTATCATATGCCAGGCTCTCCTGCACTAAACGTCGACCATTAGCTTTTGTTAAGAACCCCCAGGCACTTCTCCTGCCTCTCAACACCGAACCATCTGTGTATATAATCTTTTAATTATTGTTTGCATTATTTATTAATCCTAGCTATAAACAATTTATTATTTTCTGACAGTAAAACAATTATATATAAATGTAATGGGAATGCAAGAATTTACACATTTTCTTACTATGTCATAGCTTGGTTTCCCTTTTATTTTTACAATCAATGATTTTCCTTGTTTAAAATGTTATCCAGAAGTAAGACTGTGAAGCCACTCACAGTAAACACATTCATGGGCTACCTGGTTGAATCCAGTCATGTCTACCCGTTGAAATCTGGGCAGTTATCCTACTGTTATATTTTTGGGCATGTTATGAGAAGAAATGATTTGGAGAACTTGGTGACAACTGGTAAGATCGAGGGGAACAGACCAAGGGGAAAACCTAGAGGCAAGTACCTGGATGGCTTGGCCTTGTGGCATGGTCGAGACAGAAACACAGAACTGATCCACGACTCTGGTGATTGAGTGAGATGGCAGAACATGACCGCCCACGCTTACCGGCATGGCACATGATGGATGGATGGAAGGATATTTTAGTCTACTAATAATAATGTAGATCAATCTAATGAGGTGATGCAGTAACTGACACTAGTAAAACTAAGAAATGGATCAAATGTATCCAGTGTCAGCTCTACATTCTAGCCAAAAAGGCTTAAAAGTAACTTACTACACAAAATGTAACTGATTACAATAGGTGGACAGCAAAAGTGTTGATATCTCATAAAGAACAACAAAAAGGAGACCTAGAAGGAAACCTGCAGTAAAAATAAATATGGAAAGAGAAGGGAATGAAGTCTAGTGACTCTTGCACAACATTGAAGGCAATAATGAGACAACAAACCCTAATTTCTCAGCGGATAGTATTGGTAACATTGCAACAACTTCTTCTTCTTCAGCGTTCCGAGCCATTGAGGTTCTTTGCTGCAGATACAATCCGTCTCCATTCGTCTCTCTGGTGGACCTTCTCTTGCCAGTCGTTGATTCCAAGTGCTTGTAGGTCTGTATATGTATTATCTCTCCACTTGCCTTCTTGGTCTACCTCGGGTCTACGGTCATTTATTTCCTGAGTTTAAGCGAGTTTTGTTTCCCTATTATCTTCCATTCTTTCTATATGCCCCAGCCATTGTAATCTATTAGCCTTCATGATACCAGTGATTAGCGGGGACTTACACAGATCATAAATGTCTTTGTTACTTCTTCTTTTCCACTCTCCACTTTGTGTATCCCTAATGGGTCCAAAGATGCGTCTTAAAATTTTGTTCTCAAAGGTTTGTAACAAGACTTTGTCTCCTTTCGTTGTACTCCAGGTTTCAGAGCCATACAGCACAACTGGTCTGATCAGTGTTTTGTATATTGTGATTTTGGTGTTACGAGATAGCGCCTTTGATATTAGTAGATGTTGTAGTGCATAGTATATCTTATTTCCAGAATTGATTCTAGTTTGTATTTCTTCCCTTATGATGTTGGAGCAGTTGAAGATTGTACCCAGGTATTTGTATGTTTCCGTTCTTTTAATGGTCATATTATCTATTTGTATGTGGGCAGAGTTTTTAACCTTTTCTTCTCTTGAAATTACCATATATTATGTCTTATCTTGGTTGATAACCAGCCCTATCTGTTGGGCTTTTTCCTTTAAGTGAGTCAATATTTCCAATGTCTTTTGTTCACTTTGCCCTATAATATCTATATCATCTGCATAACCAAGCAGCTTGGATGTTCTTCCAATATCACATTCCTCCTTTACCTTCCTTACAACTTTCTCTAGAGCCAGATTGAAGAGTAGCGGCGATAGTGCATCACCCTGTTTCAAGCCAGATGTTATTTGGAAGGGGTCTGATTTCCTGCCTTTATATGTTACTATATTATAAGTATCTTCCATGCATAGTCTGGTCATGTTGATTAACTTCCTTGGTATTCCAAATTCCTGCATAGCATTCCATAGACTATTCCTATGGACACTATCATAAGCCTTTTTAAAATCCACAAAAATGTTATGGAGATCTCTTTTATATTCCCAATTTTTCTCGGCTATTTGTCGTAAGATAAATATCTGATCTATTGTTGATCTGTTTTGTCTAAAACCCGCCTGGTAGTCACCTAATATGTCTTCTGAATATGGTTTTAGTCTATTTAGTAATACTGAGGATAGTATCTTATAGCTTGTGGACAACAGATTCCAAGAATTTTAGTACTTTCAACTTCTTGTCCATTGTCAGTGAAACATGTCAAAGAAAGAAGCTGAAAGAAAGATTTTTTATTTTACTTCAGCCCACAAGAACTGAAAGTGGAAAAATGCAAATTGATGAGCAATAAGGCAATAAGTCCAGATCAAATTTAAAAAAATAATTAGATGATTATTCAGATAGAGCACTTACCTGCAAAGATAGTTGTCCAGATTTGATTCGCAGCAGAAAGAGGATTATTTTTTCTGACCTGTGCAGCCGTGGGTTCGACCCAGCTTTATGTTTACCAGACTAGTTTCAGAATGTTCTAGAAATGCCTGAAAGAATGGGTACGATAGTGGGAACTGACCACATGTGGCCTAGAATATGTGAAGCCTCTTGACACCCCAACACTATGAGATTAGCTTTACTTTTTTTTTTCTTTCATTAACTAGATCCAAATGAAAAAGCAATGCTGTTATGATTCAGCAATTGAATATGAAATGAGAGACAGCTAGTGGCAGCAAGGCTAACAACCATCACACCTATTCTAATGAAAGGAAAACTATCTGGAAGTTGAGAAGTTACAGGTCTGTCTTCCTGACCTCATGTTTAAACAAACTAGTTGAGAGAATGGTAAACAACAGACTGTACTGTTAGAATGCAACATTTCTTGTTTAGAGCAGGGGTCACCAAACTTTTTTCACAATGGGCTGGATGCCATATAGCGTACAGACGAAATGACGTCATAGAAAGTATGTAGAAATCCTATAGGCCGAAAACCCCACAGAGAAACTAGGAGACAAGTTGGCAACAGCAAAAACGTCATACTGACGTCGATTAACAACAAATAGACTGGCAGGGACAATCGAAGAAGAAAGCAGGGCCATTTTGATCCTGGAGCACGTTAGCATGGCTATGGACTTGTTGGCATTTATCAATGGCTCATTGGCACCTTGCCGTCTTGACAGTCGATAGTTTGTAAGGGATGGAGTTATTGCCTCTCCATAGCACAAAGCCTGGGCTAAAATATAGAGATCATGTGTTGCCTATGCATCATGATCCCTCTTTCGGCCTGCCTAGTTCACTCCAGAGGAAAGGTAACGCCTCTACATCTGGAACAAGACGAGCTGCAGAAGCTGCCGGATCAGCAAAGCAATGCTCTAATTGTCCGCCTGTCGCAGCTTCGATCCTAGACCAGCCGCCAACCAAGGCTTAGGGCCTGGTCTGCCCTGCCATGACACTTTGTCTTTAAGTTGCATTTCCTCGCACCAGGGTAAGGTTTGTACCCTCCCAATTGCGCTCTTCCGCCCGAAACCGTTAGCACAATGTGGGGTGTCGGGTTTCGTTAAGCGCTCAGCGTTCAGCGCTAACAGAAAGCAGGTAGTACCGTCTACTGTTATACGGTAGCTCAGTCATATCTGACTAAGACCTCAATGGCTATAAACATAACAACAGATGGAAGAATGTTGTAGAAGATCGATAGCGCCACATATTAAGAAACTGCAGGCAGGAACCTAGACATAATCTATGCAGCAGCGAAGCCAGACTGAGTGAATGAATAGAAAGAAGGATGTATACGGATGTATAGAAGCAATGGCGAACACTTTGTGAAGAACAGGTTTGATTGTATTTAGAATATGTATTCTTGTAACAATAACTTAAATGCCCGCCTGGCAATAACAGGCAATTTAAGGATTCAAGATTATATTGATTGCAACAAACATTGTCAGCTGTAGTATTAAACAGCGTTCATTATTGTTGAAGCCAGAGGTTTGCTTCGTCCTTTACGTTCACAGTTGAGGCTCCAGTTGCTGTCACTTTTGCTAGTTGTCGTTGAGCCGAATGTATTTACACCTGCTGTTGGTTTCGTGCATTTATAGATAAGGTATGCTAATAATAAGGAAGCAACTGTATGGCACGTGAGGAGCTCAGTCTCGGGAATGTCAACAACTTGCATCCGCCAGTAGCCACATAATATACCTGCCGAGAATCATCACAGTCCCAAGTCTGATTATTTATGTGTATGACAGTTCTGTGGATAATTGTACGTGATGGATTTTTTGTTCTACCGCCAATCTGACAACATTACAGTGAGGACTTAACATACATTTATTTATTCTGAACATTAGTAGGAGGAAATAGAGATACATATTGATTTGGACAGCACAAGATGGCTTTTACCTCCCACAACCACTCTTCCACTTCCCTCCATAAGTTCCCCTCAAGACGTGTCGCTTTTACCTTCCTCACTCACACTTCCCTCTTCCTCACTCACACTTCCCTACATGGCATCACCACGGGACAGCTGGACGTTTCACCACACATTATAGTTTCTTCATGACGGGATTTTAGCATGGACTCGTTTTCACCTACACGACACATTTTCACCTGCACCTACTAGGATTACGGACATCAGGAATACTACACACATCATCAAAGGACATTATTGTTACTTATTATAGGACATATTTGGTCGTACGCTGTGTTCCACTTTGTTGAATTTTCATGACATTCAACGGTATACCTGCATCAATGTTGGTCAACATATGTCTTCAACATAAGGCCAGTATAAATTTTGATTGTTGAGTTAATTGTTATCTGATTTGGTGTCTACGTACGTAATATTTTTTTTTTCGATGGTGATTCGTTAATATTCCGATGAAGCGGGCGGTTAGAGGGCTATTTTAGTGGCATATATCTACTTTTTATGACACTAGGATACGGTATATACTGACGATTGTCAGCTCGGTACGAATTTTTCCCTTTTGTATCGATCTCGCGATTTGTTGGTTAAGTGTGTCGTGTCGTAACGGTTCTGTACTTTCTTTGTATCTATCACTATTTAGTATTTCTTTTATTTATATCTAGATATGTGTGTCTACGTTACACGTCACTTGTTTTTCTCGTAACTGTTTAATTGTCGTGTGTCATTATATTCTTTATACTGAATATATTTTGTACTACTTTTCTGGTATTTACATATCGTAACGGTTAGGACGATATTTATTTCGTGCCAAATTTGCTGATTTTCCCCCGTTATTCTGCTCTACAATATTGTTGATTTTGCTGTTGACATTTCGTTCAACATATTTATTTGGATATATTTACTTCTCTTTGGACAACGTACTTGCATCTTGCCGATTCTTTTGTGCTCCGCTATTTTTATTTCAGCTAAATAAGTTATAGCACATTTAGCACAGCATGTCGACACTACAAGACTTTATGAATATGGGCGAGAAATCTGGTTTGACCGGTCTAGAACTGAAGACATGGGTGAAGCAGAAATACATGAAGTTTCTGGCTCAACAACAAGAGGAGAGAACAGAAAGATTAGCAGCAGAGAAGGAATTGCATATATATAAAGCTAACACTGTGTTCACTCAGAATGGTAACCTTAATTTCCACCAAGCATGGGTTAATGGAGTGCCAACGACCTGTATAAGGGACACGAGTACATCTATTGCGGGAGTGAACCACAAACTAATATTAATAAAGAAGAGAGATGACACAGGTGACAGAGTTGGTTGCAGAACATTCGGGGGTACCATAGAAAAATACAAAACCGCATGGGTCTCAGTAAAAGGCCCCTTTTATACGGGAAAAATATGTGCAGCGGTCTTGCCAAAACCCGTGTGCTGGGTTGATAATTGGTAATATCCCTGGTGCCATAGATTATGCTCAGGAGGTAACGATTGAACCCAGACGTGCCAAGACACTCACAAGAACCCAGGTTCACAAAAAACAAAAGAAAACAATCAGACAACCTCATATGTCGACAAATGACTCCAGTCAGAAACGACACAAAACGAGAACAAAAATTATACACACTGGTAACAAACAATATAGACTGCCCACTAAACATTGGCAGTGAGCTGTTATAACCAGGCTTGTTTGCCAAATCATAATCCTAGTTAAATCGACCCTCCCTCAGGTTATATGCGTCGTTATGAACATATACTCACTAACGAAGAAATATCTTTCTTGTGCCTTTACTAACATTTACGCACAGGTCAAGAAACATATTACAAACGAGTTCACACGAATCAAAATGTACATTACAAACATGCACACAAATCAAGAAGTGTGACACAAACATCTGCGCACAAACCAGTAAAGAGTTTACAAACTGGTTAAATAAAGGCAAAGAACATTACAGAAAACAAATTACACTTATCTTTGCTTACTCTATTTACTTGGCTTACTTCTGGTGCAGATATACCAAACGTACCTCAGTACAACATATGCGTTACACGTTATATACACGAGTGAAAACCATAACTTTGTTCAAGGCTATGAAGTTACAATATGAAGATTACGGCATACTTGCAGAAAAGAGACACAATTTGTTCGAAAGAAAGAGTGAAAGAAAGGATGGAATGAATAAGAGTAATAGTTAATTATATCAGCACATTGTTCACTACAGACACATTAGGGTCATACAAAATAATTTGTTCCGAATTCGCTGGATGACAACAACTTTTACGGAATTGTTCACACTATCTCTATTCATTTACAGATTCATGATAGAAAATATCCTTTTCTCCACTTTAGCTATCAGACACAGGTGTTGACCTTGTCACTAGTAGAGAACGTTAATATATATTCTTGTTAAATCCAAATATTCGGTGTATATTTCTGATTCACTTTCGTTACATATCCTTACGGATTACACTTCTTTTGCAAGACTATGAGTTTGATGTCTGTCATATTCCAGGCAAAGACAATAACTTGGCAGATCTTCTTAGTCGTCTATAATTCTTCTATCTGTGAACATTTTCTTAGTAATTGTCTGTGTTCTTACATGTTATTTAGGCCGATTGATTAAGTTACATACACACCCAATTGGTCTACAATTATCCCAACAAATTATATTTTGTTTTCATATCATAATTGAGGTTGTATACATATTTTGTTGATTTTGTTCATTGCCAGAGTCATCATTCGGCATGATGAAGAGATTAGTCATGGACGTTACTGCTGATACTTTGATTGTGCACTGTGAACAACGAACTTTGGAGCACAATACTCGTTCGTGAGGATTATTGTGTACATTAAGACATAGATTTTAACATATATATTTAGTGTAATATACATTTTCTTCAGTGGTAGTGTTAATCATATTGCGTAGGCATATTATATTGTGGAAGGAACACTTGCATTCAAACGATGGTCAGTGCAAACTGAAACTGCATTCGGATTTTAACGTTGTTGTGCTGCGAAAGACTATACGAGATTACTTACTTTATTGTGTTTATATTCTGCATTTCACGGATATTGGTATCTTCTTCTTCTTTTCGTTCATCCGGAGTGTTTTTTCAGATGTGATTGCGGTGTGTCTGTTATGCGCCGTTGGGCCGAAACCCGTAGGCCAACACATCCGACAATAGCGTGCTTTTTTGACCAGGTAGCATTCCTGGGAGACTCTCACTTTTGTGGTGCCATCTACAACCCTGCTGGCCAAGGTTGAACGGTCGAAGACAACGGTCATCCCTCAAAGGAAGGCAGGGACAGTCCATAGCATTTTCCGCCATCCAAGGTTGCTTCCATAGTTGCAGGGCCGACACATAGCGCCCTGGTTCTTGGCTCACCGAGGGAAATCGTCACGTCCTGCTCATGGCTGCTTTAAATCCTCACTTCAATATATTGGTCATTTCGTTTGCCCCGGGCCATTCCCGCACAAACCAGACAGGTTTGCAGACGGCATCCACTCAGCGAGTTTTCGGACATGTGCTTGTCGTTGCGCCCGTCAGAGCTGTTCCAGGCACGACAGACATTCGGAAAACTACCTAGTCAGAGCTGTTCCGAACAAGAGCGGCATTCGGAAACTAGGTAGTCAGAGCTGTTCCTAGCACGAGAGACATTCGGACGAGACATTTCACTCGGACGTAATTGCGTAGTGTCAATTTTTAGTTTGCCACCCGTAGGACGACACTTCCGGCTTCCGGCGGGCATTTTTTAATGAGGTTAGCCTTCCTCTGGTTCGAGACAAGTTATACTCTTATTTCGACTTCCACACAGCAAGCTTTTCCTTTGGTCTGCCACGTAATGGATTCGCAAGCCAGGCGTTCCATTTCGTGTCATCGAGACAATTTTCCACCTTTGACTACACTCACTCCATGAGTACGGTTAAACACTTTCATCAGAACGTGCGACCGAGGTGTTTTTCCACCTTTTAGTACTCGCTCACGAGGTAGGCTACATGTGTTGCCGGCTCAGCACCTTACCTCCGTACAGCAGTGAGCGAGAAACGGCCAGGCCCTCTCATCCGGGGATCCCTCATATCCCCCAGCTGAGAGCCTTCTGGCAAGTATCTGAACTGGGCATGTAGCGTGCCCAGTATCTCACCTCCATTTATCGGTGGAGGCGTTTGTGTAAGTATCTGGACCAAGATTGTGGCTTCATGCGCCGGAGCTTAAATTTTGACTGCCATCCTCAACCTGCAGAGCAGCAGGTTGTGTCTCTCTTAGTCTGGTCCCTATCCCATATGCTGTCCGATATGTAGTTTTTCATCCATCGGCAAGCACATGGGGTCGATGGGACACGCAAGCTCCCCCACCACGGCAAGGTGGAGACACATCGGGGGAGGGATATTGGTATAATTAATTGGTTACTCACTATTATGGTAAGTAGTTAAGAATTATTGATTTTGATGATTAATTGGTTAATATTTCATACATTATTATATGGTTATCATGGTCGCGATTGACACATACAGCCACGATAAGAATTATGCTTTTGTCGCAGATGAAGTGTTTTCCATTGCATTATAAGTAAACCTGCATGGTTAGTCGACATAATGATGGGATATATGTCTCAGAGAGTGGGCATTTAACACGATGGCGACGTCTACGATTCATAGGCAGTGATCATCTCCTCACATTTGACAAAGATATATGACATGGCAGTCGAAAGATAGCAGACAGTGCGCTAACTAGTTTGGATGGAGTGGTACTATGATTCAAACACGTCCCCTTACTCTGGTTGTTGAACCAGAGATAGGACGCTTGTCAGTTTGACAAATGGACTAATTTGTTATAGTTAGTTAGTACAGCCTCCCTATGGGCTGTCTACACGACGTCTACCGCAGGATTGTAGACAGGTGTGCGTGCCCATCGTATAATATTTTTTTTTAAATTTTGTGTATGATGCATAGGGGACCATAACATCTTGCTAACCCAATATATGTCACTACGTCTGCGCTGCCATTTGTCAGATTAAATTCGATGAAAAAAAATGATTTCATCATTTTAAAAGGGAGGGGGCATACTGCCATATGGCGTACAGACGGAATGACGTCATAGAAAGTATGTAGAAATCCTATAAGCCGAAAACCCCACAGAAAAACTAGGAGACAAGTTGCCAACAAGAAGAACGTCATACTGACGTCGATTAACAACAAACAGACTGGCAGGGATGATCGAAGAAGAAAACACGGACATTTTGATCCTGGAGCAAGTTAGCTTGGCTAGGGACTTGTTGGCATTTATCAATGGCTATAAAGATAACAACAGATGGAAGAATGTTGTAGAAGATCGATAGCGCCACATATTAAGAAACTGCAGGCAGGAACCTAGACATAATCTATGCAGTGAAGCCAGACTGAGTGAATGGAAAGAAGGATGTATATGGATGTATAGAAGCAATGGTGAACACTTTGTGAAGAACAGGTTTGATTGTATTTAGAATATTTATTCTTGTAATAATAACTTAAATGCCCGCCTGGCAATAACAGGTAATTTAAGGATTCAAGATGATATTGATTGCAACAAACATTGTCAGCTGTAGTATTAAATAGCGTTCATTATTGTTGAAGCCAGAGGTTTGCTTCGTCCTTTATGTTCACAGTTTAGGCTCCAGTTACTGTCACTTTTGCTAGTTGTCGTTGAGCCGAATGTATTTACACCTGCTGTTGGTTTCGTGCATTTATAGATAAGGTATGCTAATAATAAGGAAGCAACAGTATGGCACTGGATAACTGACAAAATGACGAGCGCGGGGCGCATAATCATTCTGTACAATACTTGCCAGCCAGAACGAAAGCTCTGGGGAGGGGAGGGGGGGGGGGGGGGGAGAGAAGACGAAAAACTTAAGTTTAGCATTTCATGTTATTCATGGGTGAGTGTCGTGCAATGCACAAAACACAAAGACAATCAACATATTTATTTACTTTAAATAAATGTTATCAAAGAAGGCGACGTTAGCAAAAAGATAGTTACACCAGACCTAGTGTGCACATATCCGAATCTCACAAACTAAGCAGCAAAAAAGGTATGTTAGATTTGTGAAACTGACGTTAGGCTTTCAAGATATTATCAATGTTTGGTTTGGAATTGCTGTATCCAATCAAGAGAATTGCTTTCAAATGTTCATCAGTCAATTTCGTTTGATGTGTTGACTTAACATACTTCATTTTTGAAAATGTTTGCTCACAGACATAAGTTGTTCCAAACACTGATGCCATACCAGCGGCAAATGTCTTCATTTTCAAAAACTCAACATCAGGTAAGCTAAGCAGCTGTAAAATTCAACAAGTTTTCCTTCTCTGTGCCTCTCTTTCAACAAGTCATTTGCTTGCAAATCAGTGAGCTCCAACTGTAGTTCAACTGGCACATCATCAAGGTTACAATAAAACGGATTCTGGAACAGAAAAAATGTCACTCTCTTCCATTATCTGAAAGTCCAGATTCACACCACGAATGAAAACGAGAAGTTGTGACATACTCGAGAGATCAGTAGACTCATCCAGCACCAGGGAATACCATAACAAGTTCCTAGCTTTCTCACGTATCTGTAGCACTATGTTCTTTCCAAGTTCTTCTGTTTTCTGCACAACTGAATTTGCCGAAAGACTGATAGTTCCAAACAAATCGGCTTTCTAGGACACAAGTCATTTGCTGCTTCCATCATACACTCTTTGATGAAGTTGCCAATCAGTAAACGGCTTTCCTCGTTCTGCCATCTTATGCTCTATTTTGTAACTTGTACGAGCGACAAATTCATTTTCAGCAAACTTTCTCGTGAAGAGATTTCTTTGTGTTTCTAAACCACATTTCATGGACTCATATTTCTCTGAGCGTAACTTTCCAGAAAACTTTGAATATGTTGATAGATGGTTTGTTTCATAGTGATGCCGAAGATTGTACTCTTTCAAAATGGCTACACTTTTGTTGCATATTTCGCAATTGGTTTTCTGGTCCTTTGTTTCCACAAAGAAGTACTTTACTCCCTATTCTTCATTTAAGGCGCGACATTCGGCGCCCACTTTTCTTTTCTTAGTAGCCATAATGAAGGGTGAAGTAAACAGGATCTGAAAATGAAAAAGACATTGAATTAGAAACATTAAAATCCACAAGAAAAGCAGAGGACTAGGGGTCACTGGTGAAGCTACGGCTCACCAAAGGCATATTTAAAGTTTATAGGTACCTTTGGTAATAGAATATATCACATACTAAGGTTTGGAAAACATATAATCAGCGCCGGCCTAAATAAACCGCCTAGAGCATTGTTTTTCGACCAGGGGTTCCGCCGAAACAGACCGAAATCGCCTAAATGCAACATTTCTGCCCATCTTCATCTGGTTTATTACAGGCACTTGGATCATCACACAGTTCCTTGAGCAATATAAACATTTGCTTAAGGATCTTCTCCAGTAGAAAGGTTAAAAAACACTGGCCTAGAGACCAGCTCGATTAACACCTTGACCGGGGAATTGTTTTGAATTCTGGATAATATTTTTGTAATAACACAAGTCTTCTATGGCATTTTAATGCTATGTTTGCTACTTTATTGCCTCTATTCACACTTGTAGTTCACTTACTTATCACTGTCAAACAAATAAATCCTTGTTACATATCTATAAAATGGATTACATGCAAAAAGAAGTAAGTATTTCGGACCTGTGTTGACAGCCGGACGCATCTGGGAGCGGGAAAGATGCGTGTTTGTGTATGATGCAATGGAAACCATGGTAACATCAGAGCGAAGGCAGAGCTACCACGAGCCGGGGAAGGACTTGGGATGGCACAAAATATGCAAGCATTACAATAAACAAGAAAATCTAGATACAATAATTGAAAATAGTAAATTTAAGGCACATAGCAGCCAGGAGGTCTCCGCACGTGTGAAGATCTCCTAGTATTCTAAACATAATATTTCAATTTAAAATGTATCACAATGTCTCGTGTTCCATATGTTTTATCAAGCAACTTCGAGTACTGTTGGCGGGCCTGATGAACTGATGTTGTGGGCCAGGTTCGGCTCGCTGGCCGTAGTTTGGTGACCCCTGGTTTAGAGTATTGTACAGCTAACCTTCTCTTCAGGTTACACAGATCTGTGGTTGATGGATTTTAAAACACAAGAGCAAAATAAGTATATTCATTGATTACCCCCCCCCCCCCCCCCCCCCCAGCCTATAACAGGATCTGGAGAATTGGTCTCTTATTGAAGATAAGAAGGAACGAACAATCGAACGAACGAACAGACTTTATTTTCAAAGGGTAACAAATTGGGCACGCAGGCCCGTCTTACATTCGGCCCTTCCAATCACTCATCTTTCTTTCATCAACAGTGCATAGGAAAAACATTGTCACATGAATTTTGTAAACATAAACAATGCATATTACTATGTTATGAGACACATCCACCACCCACCCACACATCCCCCATTCACTCCAACTCCCCCACCCAACCACACACATAACCCACACACACATACTTTCTCCCACCCATGCACCACATCCCTACACCTACACATCTCCCCACCCACACACACCTCTTACCCACCACACATCCCATCCACCCACACCCCAAGCACACATACATTCCCCAACCCACACATCCCCCACCCACACACATCTCCCCACCCACCTACACACATCTCCCCACCCACCTACACACATCTCCCCACCCACTCACATATCCTCTACCTGTCCCATAACCCACCAACAATCACTCACCCACATATCCTCCTCCACCCACACACCTCCAACCATCCAGCCAAACACACATTCCTCAGCCACACATCCCCCACGCGAACACACATCTCCCCGTCAACTCACATATTCCACACCTACCCACACACAAATTCCGCACCCACTCACATAATCTCCCATCTCCTCCAGCCCACTCACAGATCCCGAGTCCAACCCTACAAACATCCCCCACCATCTCCTAACCTACACACTCACCACCCACACATCCTCTACCCACCCATCCCCCAACCAAACATCCCTTAACCACATACACTTACTCATATACAATTACCCACCCACACATCCTCTACCCAACTACACATCCTCCACCCTCCCATCCCCCAGCCATACATCCCTTAACCACACACACCTACCCATACATACACACATCCCCACCCACGCACAATCTCCCCACCCATACACACATCCCTCACACACATCCCCACCAACCAACACATCCCCCATTCACAAATACACACCTTCCATCCACGCACACACAACCCACACACATCCCCAACCCATACACTCATCCCCTCACACATCCCTAGACACACGTACTTATCCGTCAACCACTAACACCCACACATCCCTCACCCACTCATCAACACATACATCTCCTATCTACCCATCCACACTCACACACCCCAACAACCCATCTAAACACACATCCCCGACCCTCACACACATCCTTCACCCACCCGCACACCCCCACCCACCCACACACACATCCTTTATCCACACCCAGCTCCCCTTCTACACAACACCACACCCACACACATCCCAAAGACACATCCCTCACCCACACACACACATCTCCCCACACATCTACCCATCCACACATCCCCCAACTACAATCACCCTCACTACCCACACATACATCCTCCATCCAGCCACACCCCCCCCCCCACCCAGCCAGACATATCCCCACCCACACACACAAATCCATCACCCACACCCATCACGCACCCCACCCCCAACGCACACACATCCCCCACATATCTCTCACCCACACACACACTCCTCACCCATCCACCCAAACATCCCACACCCTCACCCACACACACATATCCCCAAACCCACAACCACCTCCACCTGCACACATCTTCCACCCACCACATATCCCCACACCTACATCTCCCCTACCCATCCCATAACCCACCATCAATCATCCACCAACATATCCTCCTCCACCCACTCACCCACAACCACATAGCCAAACACACATCCCCACTCACACA
This sequence comes from Cepaea nemoralis, assembly GCA_014155875.1. Classification (NCBI taxonomy): domain Eukaryota; kingdom Metazoa; phylum Mollusca; class Gastropoda; order Stylommatophora; family Helicidae; genus Cepaea; species Cepaea nemoralis. The sequence continues at coordinate 527,699 of JACEFZ010022092.1, read as the reverse complement.
CACATCTCCCCACCAACCCATACATCCCGCACGTACCCACACACAAATCCCCCACCCACCCACACAATCCCACCCCGCCCACCCACACATCCTGAGCCCACCCACACACATCACGAATTCACCCACACACACATCCCCCATCCTACTATTATGATCAAACTGCCACACTTTACACACACATACAGTGACGATTGTCTTG